>JAQGAH010001154.1:0-17858 GCA_034696885.1 Lepidocyrtus paradoxus | reverse complement strand
CAAGAATGGCAAAAATAATGATGACGAACTGGGAAATAATGGAAAGGAGATTAGACGGCTGTTCAAGATGAATGCACAATTTCCCTTTGTACGAAAATGACTCTCTGGAATATAATGTCAGGCTTGACACGTGATTTAAATGACAATATATTTGCATAATAATGCAAATATGAACTTTGAGCCAAACCATTCTCATCCCAAAGTTCTAGAATGTTCTGTTGCAATCCATATCCTAATCCACAGTGGCTATGTGGAATGGGCTTGAGCATGACTATGAGAATAGACATAGCCCAACACAAAGATACGCCCGGTCATTGGCATCAGGTACTATATGTCTTGTTGTTGCTCTTCCTACTTGTAAAAACAAGAGAACTGCGACTTGAGTCATTTTTTTGTTATGAAAAGAAAAATCCTTTCATCTTTTTTTTCATCATAACTGTCGCTTGACATGAAATTATTATTTTTAGATGGCCACTTTTTGACAGTTAGCGGGAACTACAGAAGGACAATAATTTGTATAGACGTTTTTTATTCATCGGGACAACAATAGTCTCAATATATTATGCTGACAGTGCTGCCAAGAAATGAAAAAGCTCATTTTTTCCTCCATTTTTACCATCGTGTCATCAACCCATCATTATCATCATCATCATTTACATAGATTCCTTCTTATAAAGTCTCATTAGGCACGGAATATTCTCTTTTCATTTTGCTAGATCGTTTTTTTTTGCAAAACATTGTCATTGCCGCACTTGCATGAGCATTTTACTATATTTATTTTATGTGGACTAGAAAAAAGTTGCTGGTAAATTGATTAGATTGTACGGAAGGGAAATGTAGGTTGAAGTGTCTCCTTCAAAAGGTTTGTGTACTTTTGTCTGCTATATAAACATGAAGGTTTTTTTTCTATCAAATCGCAAGAGCAGTTAGGATCCAGCCATATAACGTCTCACCCGTTTTTTTTATACCTTTTCCACTCTCCAGTTTTTTTTCCCAAAACATCATTCCAAATTACATCCTATCAATTGAGCCATACAATATAATGGAATGGGGTTGAGAGTGAAAGCAATCTTTTTCCTTCGACGACGACACACTTTCTTATCCTAAAAGGTCTTTGCCTTTTTTTCGAGACAAAATGAAACAAAAAAGTTTTCACCATTTCGCTCCCTAATATCCTCGGAAAAATGCAACTTTCCCTGTGCAATATTCCAAGAGAATATATAGGCCGAAGTGTGGGATTACAGATGGGGAAATATATAGTGAGAGAAAATGGAAGGGAAATGGGAAAGGCAATGTCAAGCTGATGCTTTCACCTTATTTCCAAATCTCCTATCGCATCTATGCATGCGGAAAGGCGGAACGGGAAAATATTCTGACGGGATCTGTGCCAGTGCCTTATTCTATAATGCAACAATTTCTTCGCGAAATACTTAAGATTATTATATGTTTACTCTTGTTTGATACGCTGGGCTCCCCATATCCAAACAGCGCATTTATGCATACTCCCGCAGCCACCGCCACCACCTAATATCCCACTTTTACTTTCCTTCCCCAGCTGAGTATTCATCTCCTTCTGTAAAGCTTGCCGATCGATGAGAGAAAGCAGTTAAGCCCACTGCACTAGAAGCATGGAGGAAGTATCAAGATGACTAAAAGTATTTGAGATGCACAACAGGAACGACTGTGGGATAGTAATAGTGGTGGCATGATCTAAACTGCTTTATTTGTGTGAGGGAAAGCGGATTCAAGTGAAAGTGCTAAAGAAAAGAGTTGCAATTTGATATTACTTTTCCCAACTCCTTTCATGTTATACTCGCTCCCCGGCACACTCCCTAAGTGTAACTTTTGGTCTAGGCTGTTTGGCGGGAAGTATTGTCTAGCATATGCCAACTTATTAACAGTGGACTCACTCCATTGGAGAATGTTTGCAAAAAAAAATTGGAAATCTTAATAAAGATCTTGAATCCAACTAGAAAAAGTTTTCCTTTGGAATAGAGCCCCTTTCTACCAAACCAACTGACTCAAAATCATAATTAAAAACTGACTGGCTCTAATAAGTTAAGCCAATCTTGAAATTGATTTTCAACCAAGAGAAAGTCGCTGACGGAATGAAAACTTTTGGTGCATGTAACGATAAGTCTCAGTTCCTAATCATGAGTAGGTGGTGGCTAGCAGACCTCAGAAAGTATCTAATGCACTCCCCATTTCAGACGCGATAATGACACTTTCGTCAAAGAAAGATGCTGACATTGCTGACTTGACAAGAAAAAAGGACAGAAACTGAAAGAGTCTCAAATGTTGAACTATGAAATGGAAAAGTGAGGACGATGAGCAGCTGCTAATATGTAACATAATTTGGCGCTAATAAGGATTTCACCACAGCAGATTTCGAACTTTCCCCATTTGCTTTCTGTAGTTTCATACGCTTTGAAGCTTTCACTGCTCCCCAGTTTTCTAATGCAATCCGTCCCATCCATACGAAATTAATTAATGTATGAGTAAATCTAATTGGTGTTTTTTATCCTTTTTTTCTAGGTAAGTCCACGAGAGTTCACCACTTTTTTCTGTGTCCTTGCTTCCACTGACTGACAGCATTTAAAGGATTGTCCACATCCCCATTTATTACGCTCTTAACCTGGTTCTATGTTGTAGCGTGAGATGAAAGGAAACTTTTTCTATATTTAACATATGCTCAGAGCCCTAAATATTTTATAAACTGTTTTACTGACATGTGATGCTTTTCTCATGTACAGTATGCAATTAGAAATTTTTCCACTATAAAAACTCTGTCTACCATCATGAAATCCTTTTTACTACCTTTGCACAATTTAGTGTGCTTATTTGCAATTCATGTGACCTGTTTGGCAACTCCAGGAAAAAAAAGTTTTTTTTTCCTGGAATATAAAAGTACATAACAATTTTCTCCGGGAAAGACTGCTGGAAGTACCTTCATCACCAGAGAATTAGGTATATGGACAAGTCTGTCAGGCTGGGCTAGTCTGACATGACAGGGAAATGCAAGCATACGCCATACCAGGGAAAAAAGTGGATGCGGATGGGGCACAAAAATTCCATTATTTTTCTTGCCCAGAAAAAAAAGATTTTTTCTTGGGAAACGCAACAGTAGTTCATATCCTCCATGCATTTAGACCTTTCACGAGGAGAAGGAGACATCCGAAAAATTTTCTATTTAACTTGATGAAATGGCTCATGACATTCATACATGCATGAAGACACATGGAGAGCTGGGAAGAGCATAACAATAAGGGAGAAACTCATCATACGGATGGAAGATATTGCGTTTATATTTCCTCTTGGAAGGTATGATCATGTCCTAGCTTTTAAAATCGTTTTCCCCTTCTCAAGAGGAGGAAAGTTGACTTTCACTCAAGAAGGTACACAGAGACATCATGGCAGGAGTCCAACTTGCTAAAACATCATCTTAAATCTTAAGTATGCGGGGGTTCCATCTACTTTTTTTCAAAAAAAATATAGTTCTCCTCTGCCCGCCTCCATAATTATGTTACATATTCTCAGCTTTACATATAGGTCATGCTCATTTTTGTACAGCTTGCTGGAAAGGACAATACAAAAGTATAATTTCGTAGGAAAGGAAAATATAGTTAACTAAATTCTCCTGTACCTTTGATATAGGTAACTGTATTTTGTCCTTATGCTAAATATTACGTACCTAAATCTATTCTTGGAGCTCCAGGAGGCTGGAACCAAAGGTCCTTTTCTTCTAGTCTCATCTTCCTCAATCTTATGGAAAGGGTCAACCATTACTCAGGAAAATCCAGGAGCTCGCATAGCTCACACAGTTGCTTTCTCTTTTTCTCCCAACCGCTGAGCAATCCCTTTGCAGCAGAAGCGGTAATAAATACTGCTAAACCCTACTCATGCTCATATGGCAGAACGGGCAACCAACTGACCTAAAGATCCCGCTTTTGATTCCTCTTTCCCTTCCACATTCCTGCGGAAAGGTAGGGACCGGATTGGTGTTTTCCTGAGAAAGAAGGGGGCTTACGAGGAAAAATAGATGACCGTTGTGCAGTGGGAAAGGGGAAGAAAAATCGAATTATTTTTGCAAACTGTGCCCGTGCTTTTGCATATAGGTACTTTGGAATTGCTTCTTTAGCATGTGCTTAGTATCCTGGGAGAATGCATTGGCACTATTTTTTCTTCAAGACGATGTAGGACGGCCATACCATAGGAGGGGAGTAGTTAGGTACATGTTATGGGCTATATATTTAAGCCCGAAATCACCATTAAAAGTAATCGATGTTTCGGATATTGCTGGATTCCATGTGTAGCAGTTTCCATACACCTTCATATGTCTAATTGAACGTGTATTATTGATGACTGAGAAGGAAGGGAAAAGGCTAACCGACTAAAATAAGACTCCAGACTGGTGTCTGACAAAAGGAAAGGAAAAGGCTATTGTCACTATGGTCGATTTCTACCGACAGTATATACTAAGCTGGAATATCCTTTCTCGAGCTGGAATTCCCTGACTCTATAACTGGTCAGAAGAAAAGGAAAGGACAAGATGGTTAGGGAGTGTTACGTGATAGCACTTGCTTGGAATTGTATGAATGGACCCCAGATGGCTTCTAGATGATATGAGGGAAAAAGCCTGATATTTTTTCTAGAAGGAAATACACATTATATGACCAATCTATATATGAAATCTCAGTCATAGTCTTGTACCGAATTGGAAAAAAGGGTTCGTTCCTTTTCTTCACTTGATTTCACTTTCTTGTTCTGAAAAGAAAATTCCATTCCATTCTCAACCCGTTTCCCTCCCCACCATTTTTTCTCCTTTGCCTTAATAGAGTGGATTTTAAGCGGAATTAAACCTTCATTCATCCAAGCCTTTAGGCTTTTTCTCGGTCAATTTCCCGATTTTCAAATACAAGGGAAAAATTTAATGAGAGTGGCTTTAGCCGGAGTCTATTCAAGTGCTGGAGGATGATTGTAGACAATGTTGCTAAAGAGGAGTAAAAAAGGAAAAAAGTACAAATTCAGAAGCTCTATTTTTTCCTCTTCCTCAAGTGAGATGAAGATGACTGTAGTTAAATAAATGCATTGTTAAGGCTTATCCCATTTTACTCGAAACCTTTTATATTTATGTACATTGTAATATTTGTACAATATTACTTCTTCCGAGTTGATATAGCATGTTAGAGTACATGACATAGTCTCGAGTTGAGTAAAGTTTATATATTTTACTGCAGTGCCGGAAACTAGCAGACAGATAAGGGAATGACAGAAGCGGGGTCTTCTGGGAAGTGTCATAAATGTCAGGGAGTTTTTTTCAATGGTTATTTTAACTTTCATGGTTATGATCCAGCTTTACTTACAGATATGAAGTTTTTTCTCTAGCCAGTCGCTCTATCCTTCTTCAGTTCATGGCATGTCATATATATATTATATTGCGTGGAAATGGGCGCGATGAACAAAGCCGTCATTGAAATACTAATATTAGAAGATTGAGCTCAATTCGTTCCGCTTTCGAATCATCATATCGAATCCTCTCAAAATGGTCTTCGCAGGTGGTAGCCCATTGAGTAACTAGAGCGTGTGGCCTTCTTGTGAATATCGTGGCGGTATAGTGCTTTCTCCTCGAAAAAAAATCATATCACTCTTTCATAATATATTCCATTGAGAGGGATGTCATGTCACAGACTACTTTACTGACACATATGCTCCATTCGGAAGAGAAGGCCAGATGTCTCAAAGTTCTTTATACAGTGGTGAGCTAGTCAGTCAGTTGTTGCATTTTGAATCGCTGGGTAGACAGTTCACTATGCCTAGTTCCATTCTGGGCCCTTTTTTAAAGTACCCGCATCTCCTTTTCTCTCAGAGCTGGTAAAAGAAATATGAGTGGAGTGACATGGATATTTTGCGTGCATATGTGAAAATGTGGAGTAACGGAAAATACTTAAACTTTTATGAACGGGGAAAGTCTCTTAGGTTATGTGTGCAGAGGCAAACCCCTAAGTACCTAATTGTAGTGCTTGATGATGGATAGGCAAAAAGGGACTTTTTCCTTACAAGGGAGAATAAATGGACTTTTTTTTCGCTGGATGCTTGCAATTTTTTATGCTTAGAAATAAAAAGTGCATATGGTGCCCCATCTTTCCCTTGGCTCCCCTCCTCCGCATTATAAAAACTAGCACATAGATAAATTTAAATGCATATGTTCCTGCTCAGGGAAAACCCATCCTTTTGTTTGAAGGATAAATGTGTCGAATACACATAAACTTGGAGGTGGCCAAACAGGGAAATTTCGATACACAGCTGGAGCCCCAGCAGTATAAAGTGTAGCTTCGCAATTACACATATGCACCCTTTCACCATTGTCTCTACTTTCTCCACTCGCAACACTCCTTTCTCTGGAATCGATTCATCCTGTGTATTCCTTTGTCATCACATGACTGCACATACCGGTAACCCACATATGGGAAATCTTGACTGGGAGTCTTCATCCACAATACACAATATGAATGCATAAAAAAGTTCTCTCGCCAATAGATATTTTGTATTATTTATCCCCTCCTGTTGTATATTCCTCTGTGGTCCTCTTTCACTCACGCTTTCCCTGAAACAATCTAAAAATACGTTGTTTTTTTGCGTTTTGGTTGCTCAGCTCCTCATCCCCGTCCTTCATTTTCTGAGGAAAAAGGACGACTACAGAGAGGAAGTGGAGTGAAGGCAGAGAATAAAAAAAAGAGTCAAGTCAGAAATCCAATAAACAATAAACCCTTGTTTATGATTTCCTTCCCCATTCCCATAAAAGTGAAAGGCGTCCTTGTGCTTTCTCCTTCTTTCCCCAGTCAAACCAAAACGCAAAACCAATTCAACACGGGGAAAATAGGATGGAAGGCAGAGTGACGACTGTGGATCCTCACCTATATTTGCGAATGTATCTGTCTAATAGGAATTCAAGAGAGACAAAAGAATAATAAAAAGAGGACTTGTTTTTTTCCCCCTTCTTTTAGAAAAAAATGAGCACAACACAATAGAAAGTTTTGTCGCAAAAGACTTTTTTTTAACTTTTTTTCCCACAACAACCCAAAAAATACAGGAGCAGCAGCAGACTCAACTCAATCTTTCAGCGAAATAGGGAGCAACCTTTTTTCACTTGTGTAATCTTCCTTAAGTTGCTCCAATGTGGGCTAGAATGTCTTCCTCCCAGTTTTTTCATCCTTCCCCCTCAAAAGTTTTCTTGATGTGGGGTTTCCTCCTTCATCTTATCTCTTCAATGTAAAAGTCTTCAAGAGGAGAAGGACAAAAAAATCCGGTGAAAGTTGTGTTGAGCACAATTTGTTTCTTATTTCTGAACCAGCCCAAACCTATTTTTACCATAACATTTGAATTTTTCTAAAGCGAATGTATTTTTGCAAAAGGACAATCCAGGGCAATGGAGGTTATTGATAATGCCGAGAAGTTGAATAAAACTTGTGTGTTTTGTTACGGGTGTCATGTCAAAGAGAAATAGGTGAGGTAGGGTGGGATCTGAAAGTTTTCGAGGGAAAAATCTGTTTAACAATACTTTCCCCATATCAAACGTAAACAGTCTCATATTTATAAGCAACATGATATAAACAGCTTGAGGATGATGGAATAAGACTATTTTCATAATAAATAGGTTTGATACGTGCGCTCATTGCTAGACATTGGATGGAAGTTTAGCAGAGCTCGTGCATGCATCATGTTATGGTATAGGTACGGCATATAAAGAATGCTTCCACTTTATCATACGAGTCTCTGGAGAATATTTTAAATGTTTATTTTATGTATATTATTGTGCAAATCTTTTCCCCTTTCCACATCACAAATAGTTACTCTGAAACTTTCTCCGCGCCGCAGTGGGAACCATTGCATTTCTCAGGGAAAGTTTACCCCTTTGCTATAAGTGAATCAATTATCATAAAAAAGTACACAATAATATTTGGGATATTAAATTTGCTCGAAAAAATATTTATGCAAATGTTTCCCGTAAATATCCTCCTCTCGTATTTATAATCTCTCTTCTTCCCTCTACGAACGGGGTTAACGCACGCACCATTCTAAATTATTTGAAATGCCTCGAGTTGGTTCTTCCAGGGACGGGAATCGATTTCGTTCGAAAACATTCCGTCGTACATGTCAGATCGGTAAGTAAGACGCGTGATAAAATGCTCAATTTCAGGAGAAAATGCTCCCAGACCTACTTTTTTATCTATGTTACACTCACATTGCTATACTAACAAAGTAAGTTGGGAACTAGAGTCTGCTTCCATGTGCCTATGCATAGTCAGAGATGCAGAAATGCGATAGTAAATCTTCTTAAGAGTCACCTTCACCATAATCCTTAATGCTGGTGCGTGGTTTTACCACCAACTGAGAAATCAATTGCCTTCAGAAAGAAATTCTCAGGGAAAAAACCATTTCCCCATATACCCAATTTCATACTTCTTCACGTGCTATTCAAGCATGATTTCTGCACAGGCTAGAGAAGGGTACGAAAATAAGAGTGAATTTTTTCAAAATGGAACAGTTTATCAAACCCAAACATTAAGTACCTACTTTTGGAATTTTGTAAATTGGGTGTCATTAACATATTTACACTAATATTGAAATCCACGCTATAACTTAGATTACTATGTCCTTCAGGTTGTCTGATCTAATCTAACTACACAGAAATTATTGTGTAGTACGTTACCTAAAACAATTTCAGATTCATTTCATGACAGGCTGCAATGAAAAGGCTTGATTACATAAAGCCGCTTTAATAGGTCTAGGAGGATGGTCAATGCCATATAAACAGTATAAATGTCAATCTTTCCCAAACACATGTACAAGCTTGAGGATAAACTAGGTCAAAGTCTGCTTGGTTGAGTAGAACAGGAATGAGTTTGCCATTTCTCATTCATTGCAAAACAAAGTGCCTATTCCTCTATTTATCTATTTATGCGGCTGAAAAGTAGTACCTGAAAGTTTTATTCTTCGTGGTAGAGCACCCTTGAAATAAATATTTGAGAAAAATATAAGTTTCAAATGCGTAGTTGGGTATTATAGATTGTATATTTTATTTGAAATCATTTGATCCATTGACCATATATATTACTGTCGGCTCATCATCATCAATGTTATTCTGCATTTTCAAAAGCAAACAAAACGTAAAATAAGCACTATAGTCCAGTATTTCACGTTTTGAAAAGCTTTTAGCATTTATTGAAAACGGCAATACGTTTTTTTTTGTAAAAATACTGTATTTTTTCCCTAATGGACTCCACTTCAAAGTGAAACGGAAAGCAATATCATTCCATCATCTGTCCTTCGCATTTAAAAGGGCAGGAGCGCAGGATGTGCAAATACAGGACTTTACTCACTTTTATTATCCAAGCTGTTCATCTATGATGGACCAACTTGATGATAAATTGTCAGAAGGACAGATAAATATTGATTAAGCCTAAATCCGGTTCAGTGCGTCAACTCAGCATTCAAATAATTTATCAAAGCACCAACTCCCTATAATTATATCTACCTATGTTAAAAATATTCCAACTACTTTTTATTTTAACTATGTCGTTTTTTTCTACCACAGCCAAACTATACATGGTATATACTTAGACACTACCAAATCTATCAGACTCCAACGAAAAAGCCAACACTTGCTTACTGATGCATGGGAATATCAGGATTCCGCCACTCTTCCAAAAAGCATTTCACATAGGAGCCCACCTGCCTTCTCGAATCGCACCCGAGTCCCTATAAACAATACCCCACCACCAAACATAATAAGTAGAATTTGTTGTCATCCACTCGATTATTGAAAATCTCGAGTGAAAATTCCAAATCCACTTTAGCATCTCACAATAACAAGGAAAGCGTCCCAGTTTTCATCAATTTCACTATATATTTTTTACGCATTCCTGCCTAACTTGTCTGGGAGCAATCTTAGGCTATATGAGATATAGACTGTGGAAATGATGAGAAAACGGGAATGTGAACAATCACTCACATATTCGTCCATTATGAAAAGGAAAAAGTTGAAACATGGCTGGAACGATACAAGGATGAGTTACCAGAATAAGAATGGCTGACAACTCAACGTTAAAGCTGAGAAACGCTTTTTTACACGGTTGATCATACTCCTATATCCCAGCCCTGTAAAGTGTACGTGTTTAACTGTTAACCTTCCTTAGTCACTATTTACCTTCTTGGTTTTTATCCCGTCTGTCGACTTAGACTTGGTGGGTAGGTCGCCTGGAGCCTCAGATGGAAATGAAAATAGAACTGCCAAAACGGAAAGGTTTGAGAGGATCTCTCTCCTCTTCACTTCTACCTTTTAGGCATTCATGTATTCATCCACTTATAGGACTAATGCATATACAGACTACAATCTCATAATAAGTATCCATCCAGTGAGTGAGCCCAAATGAGAAAGTAACGTTCAGACAGAGGAAGGCAGTTAAGGAATGGGAGAGGAAGGGGGAAAGCAAAAAAAAGCTACATTTGCGAACTCTCACATTCTACGAAATTCTCTGGGCGAAGAATCCCGTTGCTATTTGCCTAGATCCTGTGCTCACGGTGGCGTGAAATTTCGAGATGAAAAAAAAAACTGTAGGAATTTCTGGTCAGGGAAGAAGGCCCGACAGGCAGAAACAGCAAAGGCAAACGAGTCAACGAGGAAGCGAGAAAGTCTCTGTATTGGATATACATAAATGACGTATATGCATGGAGGATACTTATAACCTCCTCGATAAATATGGCAGGGTGATGGTGATGAGTAGTGGGAAGAAAAGCCATGGTTGAATCCAGCCCACCGAAATAAACAGATACCACAAGCATACACCCACATGCACAAATAGTGTGGAGGAAGAAAAGTAGAATGAGGAGACAGCATAAAAAATGTTGCAAAATGATGGCTTTCAGTCATCCTAATCCTTATCCCGGACAAAACATTTATAAGCTCCATATATATAACTGAAGAGAAAGTTTTACTTTCTCCCTCCCACAAAATATAACTTCTCTAGCGAGAAATTGCATTCAATGCAAACTGTGTGTTGAGCAAGTCATCGCGCTAAAACATACGTAGGATGGAAGAAATTGAAAGCAGCTTGTAAAAATCATTTCATGTAGTTTTACTTTACCGTATATTTACTTGGTCATCATCATCATTTACTATTTCGCTCGTACAATTTAAGTTGTTGACTTACCAAATGGTGACATGATTGCCATACCTTGACTTGTTTGTCGATGAAATTCTCATCTCACAACCTTTCAGGGAATTCCTCGTAAATATTAATTTAGTGATGTAATGTATATGTATCAAGTATATCAAGTAACTTTATTGTCGAGCCATCCGCCTAAAGAAAGTTTTTTATTTGGAGAAATATATCCGAAGCAGATTGAATTCCGTCAGGTTATTTTTTCCCTCCCTCCCACAGAGACACAGCTTGAGTAGTCAACTTTGCTTTTTAAAATACGTCATTTGACTAGTCAAACAAGTGTCATAGTCAGACTAAGCCTAAGAACATTGACCTCGAGTTCCATAAACATTTTTTTCAACTTTTTTTTTAGTCTACGGCCCTCTCCGTCCAGCTGCGTCTTTTCTTGTGTGTATCGTGGCGTGTAGGATTTGTTTACGTTTGTTGTCTGTGATTGTTTCAATTTGAAAAAATGCTACCTCTGGTGTAATATTTGTTTGATGTAGGTATCCTACGCACAAATGCTTTTGGAGTGGAACACGTGAGTCGTAAAATTACTTTTTTATGTTGAGTCAGTCCAGTGTTTCCTTTTGCTAAATATAATCTCGTCTATGGCTGCTGTACATTGAATAGCAGTTTTTTTTAAAGAAAATGGAAAACCCAAAAAACGTGACAGCCCTACATAGATGTATAGCCTTATATGTGTAGGATAATGGGGAAAACTGAAGGATGCGGTTACTGGACAAGAGGACGGAACGCAAACACATTCCATTTCTAAATAGATTTCCAGTCTAGTTTACTGCTTCCAGTTATGCAGTAAAATGGATTCTCCCTCTTCGTCTTTTGTTTTCCCTCGATTTTCCCTTTTAGCAAAGAAATGAAACTGGCTTAAAAAATTGAGCCTGAACTCAGGCCATCATTCTTTTATTGTGATTTGCAGCTTGTAGAACCATTTTAAACTCTCTACATGCTCTCATGCATGCTCTGAAGCATTACGTAAGTAAGAGGTTATAACGTGTGGGCAAAGCCATTAAAAAAGAAAGCAAGAATGAAAAGCGCAGTGAAAGCAGCTTGTACTCACATTTCCACATCCGCTCCATATATGTACATATACACAATAGGGGAAAGTTTCCACTCTGTACAGATTATGCAATAGAGGGAAAGTTTCATCCCATTTTACATCACCCGCTTATATCCATTTTTTCCCTTGCATTGCAACTTTCTTTTCGCTAAGTTCACCGAGTGTTGGAGCTTGCAATATTACCACATAAGGATGCTCATGCATTGTGTATAATGTCTCGAGGGTGTAATAGCCGTTTCGCAATTTATGGTATTTCTTAAAGTTACTTTCACCATAGTCATCACATGCCGCTCCGCCATGGCTGGTCATAGTGACAGTGGCTATGCCAGAGCCACGAGGATGAGGATGATACTGCGTGAGAGAAAAATGCGGTATGACGTACACCTAGATTTCCGCTTTCTCTACAACGCAGTAATGGCAGTATTATGCCGCCTCCTCCTCCTCCCACCACAATGGATGGGAGATAAGCTTGCATCCTAACCAAATGTAAAAAGCCATCAAAAAAGAGGAAAATCCACTTTCTCGCTAAAACTCATCTATCCACTAAAGCCATCCAACTTTCATCATTCTTCATCTCCTTTCATTCTTAGCCAGCAACAGTAGCCCATTTCTTGCAATTTCCCAGTCTCAGCTTCATACTACATGGCCATATTCAGAGATACTATTTGGGGAATGATTCTGTGCTTTAGAAGTGAGTATAAAGCGGAGTATTATATTCTGGAACTGCACTTTGGCTAAAAATATAATAATGCGGGCTAACAATAGTATCACGAGACATTGACTGGATAAAATATTGGCAGGCTGGAGAAAAAATGGTATTCAGATTTAGATAATAACACTGCTGGTTTCGGCAATAAACTTTGTGAGGCTTGGGCCATTATTTGAAATATTAGTTTTATTACTTTATAAACAAACGATATGGAAGGGTTCTTGGCGACTCCAGTCTCGTTTTTGATGCACTTTTGTAATTTCAACTCGGCTGTCTCCCCAGCTCACAACAAACCCAAGTCATGTGAAATGTGGTGGGAAAAAATATGACAGATCCTTATCTTGTCAATGCCTACTCAATATATTTAGTGAGTTGTTGCCAAAGCGTAAGTAAAATATAAAAATTATCTGAAGTCTACCATTCAAAACCTTTCTCTGACTCGTCAAATTGTCCCAAACAGGTCCCATATTGGAGTAGTTATACTTACTTCAATCTTGGCCTTGGATTCTTCAGCAATATCTTAGAGAGTGGCAAAATAAACAGCCTTATAATGAGCAAGGTTCCATATCACACCAGCTATTTCGGTGGAGACCATCTGACGACGGAATAGCTGGTGGCATTACCACTCGTTCTATTTGCTTTAATGAAGAACAAAAGGAGAGAGACGATAAAAATTTCATAAAACATGTCTGCCCGGGTGGCAGATCCTTAGCGGGATTGTAATTGTGCACAGTTAACAGGACATTACACTGCAGTACGACAGTATTCCATGCAGTAGCCTGCTACAAACATACAGTCTTATACAAACATTGTAGAAAGCATTTTTATTACAGTGAAAAAAATAACTGTGAAATGAGCAAGAGAAAAGTAATTTCTTCTGCTAGCTCCGAGTAATACGTTATTTTTTAGTTGGTCGTACTTTCTCTCCCGGAGACTGGTACTGTAGATGGGATGATGGCTTGGCACGTAATATGCATTCCCATATAGGTAGCCCATCCACCATTCCCGTCAACTTTCTCTGGAGATTCCTCTTTTAAACCCATTACAAGGACACTTAATGTTTTATAAAATATTATTGTCCTCCCAACTTCCCCTCCATTCTTTTATCGTAACAAGGATCCCTCCGAGTGCACTACTCGCGCACACCATGTCATGAGTCTATATATGCTAAAAAAATGTTGCCTGGCTGGTTTGACTAGAGTAGGTACTCTTCAAGATTGTATAAGGATTGTACACTTATCATATCATATCCTGCACTAAACTTGGCATCCACTGGAGGTAGCGTAGTTTTAGACTCGGTTGGCTAAATGGCATAATAAATGCATATTTACATGCACTACAATATTATTATGATGACATCTGGATTTTTTATGTGGTGTCTCCCCTAACTGTTCAGATCCTCCTTTACATTCCCTCCATATCCACTAGAGACAAGTAACTAACTTAAATATCTAGGTTGTACGAAGCTCCCGTTGAAAGTTTCCAATTGAGTTAGATGTTCAAATGGGAAAGTAAAAAAACTGCAGGAATAAGTATCCACTTACCTTCCTATACATTTTTTTTGACAGAGACATGGAGAAATGGGAAAGGTTCGTATCTGGATCGTCATCGAAATCATAATCATCATTTTCCTCATCTCTCTCTCCTACACTCATTTTCATTGTCGTTCACTCCAACTTAGTTGTGGGGTAGCGGGAGCGAAGGAGGAAAGAACCTATAACATAGTCATATTCATTTCCGCGGTAATGTCTCTCTTCATTTGTGGACGGGAAGAGAAAGTACATGGCGCTGTTGAAGTCGCTATTTATGTGATTATGAGGATGATATGATAAAATAAGGGAGCATTATATGCACCCATTACAACAGCTCTGGTGCTGGAGCTCTTGTTCCATTCCGTTTACTTTCCGCCGGTTTTTTGTCTTCTTTTTCCGGCCCTCCACTTTCCCTCCTGTTATCTCAGACTATGACAATTTATTATGTCCCGTAATAATCATTATGATTATAATCTGCATTATTATTAGCTCATACATGCATAGAGTTGTTGGCTTTCCTCCCATATTATTGTCCTTGTGGTTGGGGGAGAGCTAGCTCCCAAAGAGATATTAAGTATGATGATGATGATGATGCCTGTTCGGGTCGTAGAGTAGAAAGTGAAAGTACGGCACTTTCCAAAGTTTACATGGAGTTTAATGCGGACATTTGAGAATCATATTCTGGGCGGTGGAGGATCTGGGGCTAGTTTTTTTTCTCAAGTTAGCTCATGTGAGTTGGCTTGGCTTGGCCGGGCTCTCACTTCCCTTCCCACGGGACTCTCCATAAGCTGTCAAAACTGTAGGGAAAGTTGCCGCCGCTGCGGAGGTACAGCTTAAGCAGGTATTATTATGCGTGATGGTATTTTAATCCTGCTCAGGATGTAGTTCTGTGTTGAATCTCCCTGATAGCTTTTTGTCACTTGAGTGTGAAAATATACTCAAAAGCTTGAACACTTATTACGTGGGTGGGCTCAAATTAAGGTACTCCAAAACGGGAATTAAATTTTCCCAAGCCTTTTTCAGCTAAAAAGAAAAGTTATCCAACAGAGTTGCACAGATTATTTATAGTTATGTTTGGGATCCTTTCGTAATGCGGATATAGTTAGGTAAAGTGTAGCTGTAAGCTTCACAATAGGAGTAAAATATTTTTTAATGAGAAAGAAACACAAAAGGCTTTAATCGTCCAGACTCTAGTTTGCCTAGTTTTGGGAGTACCTGTTTCAGACAGAGTCCAATTTCTGGTTGCTGTTGTCCTGATTCGATTTCTAGGTAGAGCTCGAAACTTGCAGGAATCGTATGGTAATGTGCTTCTGTCTAAAATGGGGAAATTCTAGATTGAACAGTTTTAGCTGAAAACCAGAAAATGCAATATTCATTAGGGAACTTTAGACAGGACATTAATTTGATTTCTGTAAATGTCCTTTAAATTGAATAGGTCATTGGACGAGTAGGTATTGCGTGACGTAAATCATACAAGAATGAAATAATTTGATGGAACTGGCTCTCGTTCCCTGTAATAGATCCGCCGACAAAAGCAATATTTGAGCAATTATCCTTAAACCTTCCTCAACAGGGTGCCATCATTGAGAATAACAAAATAGAAACGACCTGTGTGGCACACTTATCTTAAAACAGCGAAACATACAAAATGCACCATTTTTTTAAAAGCATTCCAAACGAAAGTGTGAAGGTTGTAAAGGCAAAGATATCAACTCTTTTAACCTAATTGCATTTTTTCTTCCATTCGATATATATGGTTTGCCTCCACGAAAGTAACCGAGCTATCGTGAAATATCGTGTCTTGCTCTAGATTTCTCACCATCAATACTACCTAACTCACGCGATGCGAGAAGGACACCATGTACGTTCTCTTTAGGCTTCCTCCACACATGCATGCAACTTGAAGGATACAATTACAGTGACCCTGAACCACATTAAAGTTGATTATTTTGGAACATTACCTACACATTACATTTCTTTAAAGTCGCTCTGAAGGTCGAAAGGAAAATGGAGTGAAGTAAGATAATAATAGTGTAAAATATTTAAAAATCACATTCTTTCATGGCTTCAATGTATTCTTATAGCTATCTTGTGAGCAGCCCAATATAAATGTAACAGAATGGAGGGTAGTAACAGTTAAGAAGAATAAAGTACCTCTCATTTAAAGTAACTTTTTGTAGAATAAAAACTGCGAAATGTCCCACTTTAGCAAAAAAAAGTGCCAAGAGTCCGACGCTGTTTTTTTTTGCTAAGCTGCACTATATATGCCTATATAGCTTTACACGTACCACGTATTTATTACAAGGTGACTCCTAATATAAATAAGTATCTACCTACACACGAGTATAAATATATTTTCCCCGAAAAAATAAAATAACGAATTCCACGCCATATGAAATGCTAAGCAATTTCGCAAAAAAAAACTTGCGAAATCTTTCATTTAATACATTGAGCTTGGGGAGGGGGAACTGCCAGAAAAGAAAGTGAGAGCGCTCAGTCGTACTCGTATTATACGGGACATTGCCTTTTTACGGGGGTCCTTTTAACCTTATGCTCTCTCCGTAATACGTTGATGCTGTTGATCCGGAAAAGGATACGTAATATTTTTGTCTGCATGAGGCACACTGGTGATGGTGACGACAACTTGGTTACATTCTCGCTCCATTTTTTGCCAGCTAGTTTCATTCTGGTGGTAAAAAGGAGATGTGATTTGCTCTATTTTTTTCTTGGCACTTACTTTCCCAGATTCAGTCGTAAAAATACAAGAGGAGTCCTCCATTTCTGCCAGGATGATATTTTTTTCCCTCCTTCTCTTATTATTGCGGATGGCTATGGTCATAAAGAAGAATTGGTACAGGGGTTTGACTTCTCTTGGAGGAAAATTAAATACGAGCTTGTGCTGGAGGGATGAGGGGAGGAATGGAAGGACCACCAAAGTATTGACTGATGAGCAGTAAGAATCAGACGGGATGAAGGGAAATAAAAAAGTGTTATGTTTGGCTCCTGCTTTTGATGATGATGTGATAGGTTCGTAAAATATCGTGGGGGAAACAATCTATACGGGGGGTTTTCTATATCCGAATTAAATATTTCAGTCAGGGAGAAAATTAGTTTGACAAAGCACGAACTTCAGCCTATATAACACTCTGACTTTTTCGTGCAATTCTCTTTAAGACGGGATATATAAATGGGGGGATATATGAAGGGGATGATTTGAAATTAATGCGTTCTCATTTCCAATTTCAATACGTATAACTGTTTTTTTCTAGGGGAAAGCAATAAACTATAATGCTTAAGCGGAATGAACTTGTCGTAAATAAATTGACGCTGCCAGT
>JAQGAH010001153.1:0-17875 GCA_034696885.1 Lepidocyrtus paradoxus | reverse complement strand
ATATTTCAAAAAGTATTGAGTTTTTGGCAAAATTTTATTGAAAAAAAGTTGCTTAGAATTTGATTCTGAGTCGATTGGAATAAAAACTTTGGAGGGTTGGTTGTCAAAAAAAATTTATCAAAAAAAATTCTATGTTCAAAAACAGTGGCTCCCTAGATGTAAAATTCAACCCAATGAGACTTTCCCATCCACTTTGTTTTTTAAGGGAAGTGTAACACAGAAATGCACTACCTACTTCATAACATGAAGTACCCATATGCTTAGATGGTGAAAAAACACACACTTTTTTCAGTTCCTTCGTCAACTCACACATTCCATCATGTGCTCCTCGTACCTCTGTGCATGTACTAAAGTTTTGTCCTACTTCTATAAATTCAAGAGTTTACGGGTAAACTTTTCCCTTCACGAGTTCAAGATAATCAGAGAGAGGATAAGGGTGCCTCTCTACTTTTGTCGCTACCTAGGTTCCACCACGTTTGGGGAAACGGTTGCAATACGCCTTGTAAACAGAATGGAAATCACAGGTCCTTTCTCCCACTCTTAGCTAAAATACACAGCAGTTTTAAGAATCTCGTCTGAGAAGTTAGCCGATAACTAGTTAGATGCAGTGCTAATAAGGTTAATGGAAATTGAAAACTTTCCCTGCACTTCTTAATGCAAACAATTTGTGCATGAGAATTAGCTAGGATGAAGGGCACGCGTGGTGTGAATGGAAATACTTTAAAATAATCAATATTTACAAGAAAATCATACAGGTTCAATAATAGCATGAGAGAAATAAATGAGCGAGTGAATATACTTAAGAATCAGTTAGTGAATACAAATGAGATGATTCCAAGCTGACGCGGTGTAGTTGTTCTGGAGAATGCATGAAATCCCGATCAGCGTGATGACAATAAGAAAGGGTTTGAGTTGGAGATGAGCTCCCTTCCATGTTGACTAAGGAAATGACAAGTAGTCGGGGAAATTAAATAAGGAAGAGACGGAATCCTGCCCCCAGTCATTCTCCGAGACTTTTTTTCAACCTCCTTCCTTTATGAGTACCTATACACTTACGAGTATTTGTTCAAGACAAGTAAATGTTTTCCCTAAAAATTTGTAATGAGCCCGATGAGAACAAACAATGCTTGTTACCAATCTTTTCTCCCTTCCTCACGACCATTCCGTTTACTCTCGTCAGCTGAAAAAACTCCTGACAATTCGCAACTTGGGTAAGTTACATTCGGAAAGGGTTCATGAGGAGGAAGGGAACCCAAGCCCTATAAACATGTAACAATGTGGAGGGTAAAATAAACGTTTAATTTGCATTCTATTGTGTTCAGCATGCTTCCTCCATCTTGCTCCCCCGTTTAAGTAGCCAGATGGGGAAAGTGAGCTGCTCGCCAGGTTTCTCAAATGAACAGATCATATATAGTTTTACAATGTAGGAGTGAGATTTTTCTCCGAGGAGAAGGCAAGATGGGGCTTTGCATTTGAAATTCAGGTTTAAATTAGCGATTTTACTTTGCTCTATCTACATACATAAAAGGACTCGCTAAATGGTACATATTGTTTTTAAAATGGGACCGGCAAGTGATCTGTACAGCCTAAAATATGCGTGGGCACTTGTATAAAAATAGTAAACTACTGGGAATTAACTGCATACAATCAGCTTATATGAACTTATTTGTACTAGAAAGATGCTACAGAGTGAAACCGTGCATATAAGAGAAACGATGCTGGTGGCCCTTTCGACATGGGGAATTTCATGTTGTCCAAAGCAAAACTACCTACTGCCTAAGAGCTAGTATAGCCTTTCATTTGATATTTCGTAATAAAAGCTATATCCATTCGTTAGGTTCTGAGATGAGACTCCGTATTTCAGGAGAAAGAGCTGATGATGACCTGTTTTTAATGAAAACGTGCCCGTAGTCAAGTGAGAGCATCAGCGGAAAATACTACATCCAGGGCTAATAAAATGTGTTGTGTATGCTCTTTCCTCCTCAGCTCATTCCATTTCCATACATCTTTCAACTGGAAGCGCTCTGCTCTCTGGCGAGAAAATCACATGAAATGGGGACCTTGCTGACTGAAGCGCGACACCATTAGAGACTCTAAACTGCTGTTATCCCTTTTTCTCCCCCTTTTGCCTTCCCTGTCGTAAGCATCAGCAACCAAAATAAATGTCCACTTCATTCTCGCTTACGAACTGACAACGAGAGTTTATATTGCAGGTGATGCTATAATGAGCAAACGATTACTCGCTCCACAACCACCACAACTCACAATTGAATGAGATTTTCACTCTGCACACAACACAACACACTCATACATATCCTCCTGATTGTGACTCAACCAAGCCCTTTCACTCTCCTTTAGGTTCTTCAAGTGGAAGTGAAAGTCGGCGTCGCTAAGTATATCAAACTACTGAAGAGTCCGCGGATATTATATATCAGACATGTATTTTTCAAGTGTTCCCCATAAGGAGCGGTGCTTTATTGTAACAATCCTCCAAGAGGATTCCATCTCGTTTTTGTGAGCTAGCTCTGCCTCGACATACGAGCCTGAGCTCATCGTCAGTTATTTCGAGGCTCCGAGTCAGATTCAGATTGCTTTGGAGTTATTATATGGCCTTATTAGCAACACACTAACTTCTTTACAGAGCTCTCCCTACCACTAGCACATGCTTTGACTGTTGGACTGGGAAAATGAGAGCCAATGAAACGGAATATTGACACTCAACCGGAGGATTTTATTAATTCAGCTTTAGTGAAATTGGCATGTGATAGCCATAAACAGGAAGAATATTACCCAATTAAAAGGAGAGTGAGCGCTGGGCCATTTATAGCTAATGTAATTTTACACGCTACAGAAGATAGACACATGCCCACACACTAGGATGATGCTCCAGGTTAACGTATGTATCACATAAATATCCTTTCATCCATGTCATGATCTACCTATGTATGTATTTTTTCCCTATCATAAAGCCTGATCATGGTAATGATGATTATATAGCGAATCTCAGGAGGTTAATGTAATATATCTAGTCATTAAAACTTAAACGCGCTCATAATAAACTGGCTGGATGGCCAGATTCTCCATTTTTTAGCGAGAGGAGTTGCGACAATAGTGCTCATTATATGCTCATCATTTGGGTGATTGAGAAAGTCAATAAAAAAAGGAGAAAACCACATACTAACCGAGGTGAACAACAACAGAGTTAGTTTCCTCTAGTATGGTTGAGTTTGTTTTGGACCACCCGTATTCTTCCATAAGTGGCTATGCTTATATGTATGGTTGTTCTTTATGAGGGAAAACCACAGAAATACACAAAGTGAGTTGGTAGCAGATGTCTTGTTTCCGCCCTTTACTGGGAGACTTCCGACATGTAAACAAGTGTATAGACAGGTTGTTTTTCTCCTCCTTATACGGGGAAGAGCTTGTGTGTGGGAAATTGGGAGTGGGGGGAAAATACAAAGCAAAATAAATGTAAGGCTTGACAAGCCTAATGCTTCCAGTGAAATCTTCAACAATAAAGGTTTATGTCATTTTCATCTTGAAAGTGGGCGGAAATTGTGGGAGTTCCAAGTATGAATGCATTGATTTTGAAACTGTTTCATCTTCATAAACCTGTTTGGGAAAATAATTATTTGATAAACATTTCCTAAAATATGGATGCATAGCCTAATAGCTTAAGTTGGGGATGAGGGTCTCTCCAAAAAAATGAATCTAATGTGCCCTTTTTGTACTTGTACTAAGGTTTCAGTTTTTTCGGCTACATTCTTTCTGATTACATTACTGTAGGGTAAATTTCTCTCGTGGCATTTACGCAAGTTGTCTTTGTGCACGTATGGCACGTGCATTGTTACGTAGTTAGTATCCCTGAAAACTCCATTGTAGTCTCGACCTAAGCAATGAAAAAGTTTTTCCATCTATTATTTCTAAATGTATCAATTCAATTGGAGAGGGGCAAAGGCATCCACGGAGTATAAATAGGTTGAAGACACCTCTATGGGAAACGTGGGAATGTGGACATACAGGAGGAGTACGAGGATTGGAGGGAAGAAAAATGTCATAGGAAGGGAAAAGTTATATTATTATTACTTATAAGAGGAAACTTTCTCTATTTCCTTGAGAAAAATAGAAAGACATCAAATATCCTTTAGATGAGCTTAATGGCAATATCCGTATAAAGTAGAATAGCATGAAAATGACGACCCCCACATGAGCCATTATACATAGGGCATGTAGACATGGAGCTACTAATGTAAGCATGTTGTACTGTGATTGAGGGCAACGAGATTTGCATTAGTTTGCCAATTTATTCAAGCTCCTGGACTGGTATTTCTTTATTTCATGACCTGGCTCTTGTATCTTATTTCGCATATGTAAATGCGTAAAGCGCTATATATTCTCTGACCGGACGTAATACATTGTGCCGAGTAATTGGCTTGAAGAAAAAAAACTTTCATCATTTTATATTTTATTTGCACTTGAGCCCTCTTCTCTCTCTGCGCTTTGGTATAAAGTTTGCTTTAAGAGATTGACTTTGTATAATCAAGCTGTTGGTGTGACTGAAGTTAAAACTAAAAGTCTATTAAACAATATCGGAGTCATTGGTTTAAATGCAATTTAGTAAGAAAGAGGTGAAAGCATATTTCCATGTTAAACGTGAAGTGTTCAATGACTAAAGGTTAAATTACCCCTTTAAAACAGATGCTCATTTTTCTCTTTGAAACAAACAGAATAAGACACAAATTTCATTGTTTACAAAAAAAGGTAGCCCGTAGCACACAACCCGTCAGCTTGTAATGAGACAGGTAACAAAAGCTTCCTTTCCCCCGTCTGCTTCTTGAGGGAAGAATAATGAGAAAATTAAATAAAAGAGAGGAAACTGTCGGGCTAGTTTTTTACTGATGTTGTAATTGACAAGAAAAAAAGTTTTCTATAATAACATACCAGCAAACATAGTAAAATACAGAAGTGTAAGCAAAAATTCCATTTTTTAACAAAACGCATAGGTATTTACACGAAATAGTGACAAAAATCTCGGTTGTCCCGTCCCCTTCTGTATTGGCTACACAGCATGTGCGATATCGTGTGTTACCCATGTTTATCGTTTTTTTGAAAGATGTTCAAGGGTATACCTATGTATTGATGTATTGCTTTCTCCGTCCTGTACCTACATAAATACACACACCGATAAAAGGAGCTTCCTCCTTTTGATGCTACAAATAAAAGGTGGTGATGATCACACGTCTTTGATAGACGAGAAAGACTCCTCTTCTTCTTCCCCTCGTATGTTATTCCTATCTCGTTGCTAACCTTTTTTTTTTAAAACCAACATGACTATAGGCACAAAGAGACAGGGCACGAGGAATACAAAACAGGGATGATGAAAGTAAAGAAAGGTTCCTCAAGTTCAGTTTGAGACAGCAACTTTTTTGTGTTCATGCCTGCTCAATGGTGCTTGAAACATGTGCTCCTTTAATCTATACATGAATGGGCCCATCTACACATTAGTGATTATTACACTGTCATTGAGGCTTTCAAAGTCAAAAGTTATACTTTCTTTTCAGACCAAGACAAAAGGATCCATTGAACTGGGTCAAGCGAAAAATGGAGACAAACACATCAAGTTTTTAAAAAGAACTACATAAAATGGGAATTACCGACCGTGGGTGGCCATCGATCCGTGTGCTTAGTGTTTTCAACCACAGCTAAGCACACATATTTTTTGCATGGAAAAGTTTCCTACACACCTCATCAACGCTAGTTATATTAGATATCAGAGTAGGATAATAAATCATCATTAGCTATTTTGATAATCAGGGTCTACCTCCATTTCACATGATATGATAACCTTGCATTGAGACTTGACCAAAAAATAGATAAATATATGGGCTCACCCGCCGTGGAAATGTGCATTGATCCAACTTTCTTCTTGGCTTTCCCTATTTTGAATGGTTTCTTGGGCACGGCTTTTCACATTAAAATAATAATTTCGGAGTGAAATCACATGATCGATAGGACAGTCGGTTGGTTCTGGTTTCGGTGATCTGCTCCCAGATGAGTTGTGTAATTTTGGAATAGTTCTGTTGTCTTCACGTCACTTTGGACAAGAAATACAGTCTTTCGCACCAATGATAGAATTTGCATATCAGTTCAATACAACTTGTCTATATTGTAAACTTGCGAATTAGATTGAACAACACTCATTAAAGTTATGTAAGAGGATCGAGAGACTTGAGAAAAGTAAACTTGTGTTTTGTAGTTGCAGGTACAATGTAGCTTTTTCGAAGTTAATGAGAATCTGAATTAGTTCCAGTCTACGTTCTTATATTTTGAAGTGAAAGTGGCCACGTTTGAAATATAGAATGGCAGCTACTTAAAAATTCTCAGAGTTCTGTTGAATGTGGATAATTGTTCGTGTACGTTTTTTCCTATAGTTTCCTGGTTGTTCATCTGGCTAATTATGAGGAGCGTTGAAAAAAACTTGAGTCTGCCTATGTTCCTTCCCTCCTAAATAGTTACAAGTTATAATAACCAAGATGACAATTTGATTGACAGGAACAAGCTCCTGATACTGTTTTACGTCAAAAACTTCGTCCTTTTGCTTCCCCTTCCATGCCAGCACCAAAGTGTTTCGACAACATCAATAGTAATGATGACGAAAGGATGGAGGAGTTTTGGCAAGCCAATATCAAAGTGTTACTTGAGAAGCCACGATGACAGGAGAGTGAAAGCGAAAAAAGCCAGTGGTGAGAAACTACATAGAAAGGAGAGCACAACCAGCTCGCACCAGGAGTAGGTCAGTTCTGGAAGAGAATGGGAGAAGAGGCATTTGATAAAAGGGGGAAACTAGATGGGACTCTGAGCCTCTGAGCCTCTCCAGCACAAACACTCTCAAAATGGAATTTAAGTGAAGAAAGGATACTAACATGAGTGCGTGCCTTTCTGCATGTGGAACTGACTTTCCCTGAGTGTGTGTCTTCTCTCCCGTTGTTGTTCTCCGATCCCTTTCTCCTCTTTGTTGAGCGAAAACGCCTAGCTTGCTAGCAACTCGTCTCTGGTCTGGTAGGACTGTTCCGCTCGTTCTTTCCTTTTCCTCCAAAAACTCCAGCAACCGTCTGAGCAAGCCAACGTGGAGCTCGGGAACACGGGGTGGAATGAAATGAACAAGTGAGGACAGAATGAATCTCACACAAAGAAACACTCAGTTTTTTTTCCTTCCACTAAAAAATTGTTTGAAGAGGAAAGAAGGGAAAGCTAACCATGCAAGTCGGCATTAGCTCCCTGTGTATACACAATGCAATATGTGCGCAGCACCGAGCATCCACTCTCCCTTACAATGCTTGACTGGAACAACCTTCAGTGTGGGCTTTACGTTAGTTTTCTTTTCATTTCATTATTGCACCCGTCCCTTTTATACTGGATACATGCATACCTATGCACACTAAAACTCTAATGTGGGGAGCGAACGCATGGCTTTCTCCGTGGAAAGGAAAGTTCTCCCCTTCCACATTTTCCAGAATGGGAATGTTCTGTAGGAGAACACGAACATTTTTTAGATGACTGGATGAATATGAAGGAAAAGCCCCACATTCCAATGAAATTTCTACTACCGCTCATATAGATTCTTTTGGAAGCTTTGCTGGATACCAACACATGGTAAATTTTTTCTATATTTGCATTTTACGTAGCCAGCATATAGAGATATGTTGTTAGTCCCATTTGGGTAAAATCAGGCTGGAAATTTCCATCCTGGAAAAAACTTACTAAAACTGCTTTCCATTTATTCCACATCCTTTTTTACTCTTCTGGGCTAGGCTCAATAGCTTTTTACTTCCTTTTTGCTATTCTTCTGAAACGCACAAACCATGTAACGAAACTTAAATTTCCCTACTTACTTTCGTGGACGTAGTCTGGATTTACCATATAGAGCTTGAGATATCGTCATGTTGGACTTTGGAGACGGGCTTCCATATCCCTTGAATACATTTAATCATGAAGATTTTCTTCTGGATGATTTTCTTCCAGATTTTTATACACCCGACAAGAAGCTGAAATTAGTCATAGTCCATAGGACGTTTATATTTATAGGCTGGAATACATATACCGAAGGAATTAGAGATTTGTAGTTTTGTACTTTTCCCTGAATTTCACCTAACATATTTTCCAGCAAAGATTCATCAAGTCTCTGATGCCAAATGGCTTATCTTCAAAACTTGCTAATTTCAAGGTAACTTGCATTATTATATGCCATCCGCCAATACATCTGTCAAAACCTTGTAAAGAGAACGTTCAACGGTGTTAAAATTTTATTTTGATTCAAAAGCATCTACATTCATATCAAGATGTGATAGAGAATCTAATCGAAAGTTTTCGATCAGGTACTCTAGTACATCCATCATTAATTAAAGTTAAAAAAATCCATAAAGTTTGAATAAATTTGAACATCAGTTATGTTAGGGTCGTATCATCCCAAAAGACAATAAATCAAATATATGTAACATACAATCCCCATCAATAACACTTCTACAGTAGATAAAATGCATGACCAATTATATAGCCAAAAATCACTCATTTTAATTTAAGCGGAAAGGATGATGGGTGTGTGCAGAGATCGGACTCATCCTTTCCAACTTTTTACTCTACTCAATTCATTTTCCCTCTGAAGAATAATAGAGAGTAAAGTAGAGAGAGGGAAGCAGACAACTAAAAATGAAAGCTAGGTGGATATCTACTAAACATATAGTTGTGGATATACTAGTAAATGAACTTCTCGGATGAACATAAAACTGCCTAGTTGTAAACTACATATAAGGACAACAAAAAGGCATGCAATGATACACAGTATGGTTGTTTTTGGAGTTCCATATGTGATATAAACTGTGGAACTAACCATCTTCCCTCCTCTTCCCCTTTTTTCTGTGAGCGTTTTGGACTTGGAGTTCTGGAGTTGGGACAAGTTGATATTTATACGAAACCATAGCCATGATACATAAAACAAGGGGAAAAGTCATATTCTCATTACATATGCATAATACTCTCCGTAGAGAGGGAAATGTCGACACTAGCATTATTGCTGACGCATATGCATACTATTTATACATGTATTATGTGATGGCATTTTCATTGGAATAGAATATTTTTGAGTACATCAGAGCATGCATAAAAAGTGTTTTGTTTTGTTTGAAAAAAAAACATAGTTTCCTCCATGCATGTAGCCTATAGACGGAGCTCCAACTCCAAATTCACTCCAGCTCCCGACACTTTTCATCTTATTTCCCTCTCATCCCTTTTTTATCTTCATATTATTATTGTACGATTTGGAATGTTCCACTGGAATATGAGTGTACGGAGCAATTTACTCACTCATTCTTTCACTCAACGGGTCTGCCGGCTGCTGCAAAATGCATAAATGAATGAATGAGTGAGTAGATAAACCAAAATAAGGTGAATATATATAGGGACATAATATGATATGGGGAGATCTCCATATCCCACAAAGCCTTACTTACACTCGTGCATGCTCAATGTACACATTTTTGCTGTTTGTTTAAGTTTTTTTTTACAAAAGTAAAAGTCAAAATATGGGGGTGTGTATCATTCAGTGGATGAGAGAAAGTCAGATGATGATGGTGATGTTGATGATGACGATGATGCTCTTATAGATCTACATATTCTGGATACTGTGTAGTAATCTAATAGTAATAATAGTTATAATAATAATATCAGTGCATGAATATCGTATCGTGCAGCATTAGGAATCAGCAACGCTTACTTTTTTTTGGCAGGGAACATTTTGAGAAGAGAAACTACCAAAATTTTTCCTGTTTTGATAATATAACGTGATGAAATGTGATGTGATGTAATGAAATGTAATGCAATATGTGTAAGGGAGGAAAAGACAAGAAAGTAACTCAGAGAGAAAAATATTTGCCGACTTTTCTCTTCCCTCATGCCAGCTTGTAATAATCGCTATAGCCTATCGTATTTGGATATATGTATCGCAAAGGCTTTTCCTTTAAACTGGTATGGGATGGTGGTGGTGAGGATGGCGGTGGGAGAGAAAAGTCACCGACATTTCTATAAACGTTTGTGTACATTTTAAAGCTAAATATTTTTTTTGAATGACGACAACTGCTTTTCATTCCTCTTTTCATCTTCTATTCCTCAGAAGGAAAAAAATCCCTTTTACCGCTCTCCACCACCGCTCCTATCATATCATCCCGTTAAATATGTATGCATTCCTGTCTGCCTTTTTGTTTATACAAAAAGCTAGTAAGTAACAACATGATCAACTGAATAACTAGTTCAGTGCAATAAATTCAAGGCTAGGAGTGGAGAAGAAGTTGTGAAACAGGAACATCCATAGTCCATGTATGAATGGAGATTTCAACGAAAAAAAATATGATTTTTTTTCCTATGCTCCCTTTTCCCTGTGCAAAACATTGAGCAATTTTTTAGCATGTTTTTATCTTACTTAGTTTTTGTGGGTGCCTCAAACTGTGATAAGTTCGAGTGGAGTGAGTAAAACTAAGTGAAAAACGTAAGATTCTTCAACACCATCCATAGATCCATCCACATATCTAGTTTCAGCATCTTCCCTGAGCAGAGATATACATTGAAGTTGGAGGAACCCCCAATACTCCTCTTTTCTCCTTGCGCTCCCCACTTCTGAACTACATTTTTATTTAAACTAGAAAATCATACACATAAATAGGAGGACAGAGTGTATGAGCATATAGAATAGGGATTTTTTTTGTGAAATTTTGTTGATAGCCCCAGTAATACACTAGTTATATAGGCATTTCCTTTTTAACTTGCTATTTTTTCGGATTTTGGAACCTTTCCTTCTGGCTACTGCTCATATGATATGTGTATAGGGCCATATATCATATTTTTCCACAGAGAAACTTTAACTTGCCTCTTACTCATAAGGGTGTGTGCTCTTTACTCAAAAATGATAAAAACAAGGAGTTGCTACTCCTTGCCAAAAAGCAATAAATGAAATACTAACAAATCCTCCGTCTTTCTTGGGCACAGGGAAAGGAGAAAGGCAGGCATGCATGTAATGTACGTGAACAACATAAGTTTTATAGGAATGACAGTAGCAAGACTATATGCCTACCTCCAGGAATACGATGAAATAAGTATATGCACTTATAAATAAGAGGATGATATGCCAATGCTTATCATCATATTGTTGGGAGGAGAAGGGAAAAAAATGAATAAATACCCTACAAGTAGCTCTTCATATCATCCTGTGTAGTTTGCATAAACAGGGAACATTTTAGGTTGATGGACTTGCATTCTTATTCCAGCACATTTTATGCATTACCTCCATTTGCTAGCTTTCAATCTTCCATCCACTCAAATTTCAAATTGCTTTCTCTTGGCTGGAGAAACCAAAAATATATATATTTGTATCAGTCGGAACAGACAAGACTTGGATTTTTTGCTGGCAGCTTTGGAGTCGTTGTTGAAATGCTGACAGTACTAGAGTTATGGGGTATACAAGTTTTTTATAGTGAAAGCATCAGATATGTATAATGCATATAAGAATATTTCAAGTAAGCACTTTGCCCGACGAAGTACTAAAGTAAACATCAACATCAATGCCATAACTTGGAAGGAATTTCTGAAAAAAAATATATATAATGAGCTTAACTGTATGTTAACTAGTCTATGATGCTATTTCTAGTGGAACTAATTAAACTTTTTTTGAATGGGTGGCCAGTTTTTAGCTAATTCAATTACTTAGCTGAGATTAGTCCTTGAAGTAGGGCATGTTACACTTATCATATGAGAAGGTCAAAACGTATGATTTAACATTGATGTGATGCTTATCTACTTGTAAAAAATTGTCTTAAACATCTTAAGCAAGTACATTCCATAAAAATTGTATATATTTCTACTATATATCAGCATGTTATAAATATGGGAGGTAGTCCAACATCACAATAGTCGGAAGACAGGGAAATGGCAAACAACGTGTGTTATAAATATACGCTATTTAAGTATGCATGTGAGGCTACCAGATAGATGAAATGTTATACGTTATTTTTCAAAGATTGAAATCTTACGTCATGACAGTTTCAATGCAATAGCATTCTGGAAAATAAATTTGTTTATTGAAGTCAGAGAAATGGAATTGATCTGACTTATTGGAGAGGAAGATGAGGGGGAAGGAGAAAGGAGATAGCAACAGAGAGAGTTTGGGAGTGAGCACATTTTCTTGGTTTATGGTATGAATTTCCACTTTTTGCCATTTTCACCCTTAACAGTAATTATATGTGTAAGAATCGTATCTAATATCACATTGAAATTATTCAAGCATTCATATTCATGCATGGTTGCATGTTGAGGGCATAATTTCCTTGATTTCGATCTTCCTGTCGTGATGGGAGTTAAATGAGAGCACAGTTGGAATTAAGTAAATTCAGCCTGATAATAAGAGAAAGCAGCCTACGCAAATATAAAAACCTGAAAGAGACGATGATTTTGCAACTACTTAATTTTTGTATTTCTATGTAAGAATTTGTTTGGGGCAGGAAGCTTTATTATAATTACGTCTAGTATTAGTCCATGTAACCTAGTTGTGGCAGGCATTTGGAATGCATCAATTCATGCCAAATTCAATTTATTAAAGCTCAAGCCAACCACAAGCGGAAATACAAATATCCCAAAGACCTTCCTTAGGTATTATATTCTCTACCTTATGCGTGTTAAGTAGGAAGGTATGGAATTATACTTACAAGTCAATTGCATGCGTTTCATGAGCACAGCGTCTGACCAAAACCGGAAATGAACTGCTTTCCTATTTTACAGGCTGACAGTGATTTCTGCCCTTCAGCCAGAAAAGTGTGTGTTGTTTGCATAATCCAACAAATCATATTAGATCTTACAATCATGAATCCTAAACTCAATATCAGTCAGCCTAATAGAGTGACGGTCAAAATGAGAAACTATTACAGCTAAATGCTATTCCACATACAATTAAGCCTTTTGCTAACAGTTTGAGTAAAAATGAGTTTATTGCATAATAAAACGGGAAAGGAATATGGATATACACAAGGAAATTTTAAATGCCAGATTTATAGCGATAAATCCGATCATTCTTTGTACAAAGACGGAAATGAGGTGGAAATATTTCTTTCCAGATGAGATACACTTGACTACTAACACATATTCTACGCACATTTGATGGCAGAAATAATCTACAACAGACATTTGCACATGCAATATCATCCTTATAAGCGTATTATAGCAGATCGCAAATTTTCCTAATGGGGCAACTTGAAACTGTTTCTGACGTATTCTCTTTTAATAACCAGCTTAACTACATCATCCACTCATAAGCCCCTACATATTCTTATACTTTTTGGATGTCTCAAATCTAAACACATTTTTCGACTATTATACCAGGGTTAAACGTAAGACGACAAAAATTATTACACTTATGTGGATAAGCACATTCTAAGTAAGTATATCTCAGTAATTCCTTCCTAAGCAAATTTTTTATAAGCCCCACACATTGCCTACTTATATGATGGCATGCACTAGACATATTCTGGGAAACTGCACATTTACTCACACTCTTCTGAATAAGTACAATGAAAAAATTAGATACATTAAGAGCAGGAATGCCAGCACCAGCAAGTGGATTCTTTCTTCTGCCAGCAAAGAGAAAATCCTTCCCTTATCAAAGACACGCCATTCTATTTAGGATTCACCTATTATACTTCTTTACTCCCTTCATATGTCTAAGTACGGCTGGAGGAATAAGGCTAAATATCTCGGATGAGGGAAATCAGCTACCATCTCCCATCATAATGTATAATAAGGGCAACGCAACGGAAGAAAAGTAAGCAAACTCACACAAAGGCTCATTGATGCTCATATTTTCTCCTTCATTTCATTGCAACTATGCCCCCTCTCCAAGATGGTTTAATGTGTCGAGATATTTATTCAGCCTTTTATGAGACAGTTTTCGAGCAGTATGCCATCATGTCGCCTTACTGCTCATTAAATTAAGCTCCTGTCATCCCCAAGACAATGTTTTATGCTTTACCTTGCAATATTTGGAAAAGTTTGTCTTGTGGCGTTGTCATATAAGGTGTAAGTGCTCCTCTTCCGGGGTAACGTGAGAAAGCCAACTATATCTTGATAATAAACAATTCCACAGTTTCAGTTTCAGATACGTGCTCTTTAGGAAGTAGTTCACTTCACAACAAGCCAAGGTCTTTTTAAACCACTTTCGTATAGGAAGTGTCGAAGTGCTTGGACTAAATAAGGAGGAAATGTTGCTCTCCCTCGTATGAACTTGATGATTTCAGTGTAAAGTGTAGTTAGTTTCCATTCAAATTACTTACAGTCAGGGCAAGATTTTTCTGACTGCAAAAGCCCAAAACATATTACCCAGCTAATTTATACTAAACATATGGAGCTCTGCGTAGATATTTGTACTTCTCAACAATATCCAGTAATACTAATGATAATGAAGGCTCTTTGTAGCAGAAACGGCACTTCCAGTTACTGCTTCAGGTTACCTGTAAGGGCCAAATAACAATAAACAAGAGGAAGGTCCAGACATCTAGAACCTATTAAAACATTATTGGTTGCTTTGTTTGATGCCGCTGATGTAGTTACTACACCTTGCCAACTCCCTTACTACAACTCTAATTGGTATTATGTCCATCTTTACAGAGTCAGTTTGAAGATGTTAAAATGCCTGCTCCGCTTTCTCCTCTGATGGGGTTGATATGCTTAACAGATTCCCATCAAAGTAATTATCTATTACATTAATATTCTTCTGCATGAAAAATAGAATGGGGTAATGAGCTCGGATAGGTAATAAGCTACATACTTCAATTCATTAAAAAAAAGTGGAGAAAGCAGAGGAGTCAAGAAAATGAAACAATATTTCGTATCCAAAAATACATTCACGAATGGGAAAGTACATGTTCCGCTCCTCTAGCGAAAGTAGCAACGTATTTTTGGCTGAAAGAGTTTTGCATTCGCCACGGCAGGAAAAATAGGTGAGGAGCTAAAAATTACATCCACAACTGTCTAATGTCTAGCTGGCAATTACGTAAGTAGAAGGATCCCCCATATGGATGTACGTAGTTTCCTCTGAGCCCAACACGGTAAGTTAAAGAGTGAGGAAAAGGGTTCTTAATAAAAACGGGAAGATTTTCACAATTTTTAATTAAATCAATTAGACCATTGGGGGAACAGTTTTTGTATGCTGTTCCGCGCCTCTTCCAGAATGAAGAAAGATGAAATGACTGCCACAACTGGTGAGAGATGAGTTTCATTCTCATACTTTTTCTTGTTAATAAGACTCATTCTCACACTTACGCCTTTCTCTCCTTCTTCCGACCATCCTGCCGACGAGAGTTGCTTTGCGTGCATGAAATGCATGGTAAAACGTGTATCTTGTTAACTGTTTCCCTAGCCTGACTTGAGTAAATTGTGAAAAGTTACTAACTATGAGGGTGAAAGTGGCAGGAGAGAAAGTATATGAATGCTAGAGGAAATCACCCAATTCGTTTTTCCTGCTATATTAAAAACGTGTATTTGGCAGAAGAGGACGGGAGGATGCAGAGGGCATTTTTCTAGGAAAAAGGACCCTCTTCAGTTTGATGATATGATGATAATGATGATAGGGACACATATGAAGGAAGAAATGATCCCAATTTTTTTCCTCTTCTGGGTCTCTTCACTCTCCCTATTTTATTGTTAAAAAAGTAAAGGGCAGATTACAAAATAAGGTGGACTTTAAAAGGAAAAAAAATGCCAGAGTCCCTCCCTTATTGTTTCCGTGAATGTAATGTGAGAGTTTACCTAGCTTAATATAGCTTTAGAGGAGGATCATGTATATAAAATCCTTTCAGGGATGGACTATACCATGCACTCTTACCACATCGCATCACCATTCAGGAAAACAATCAGTATATAACAAGAGTCATACCGGGGATTTATCCTCCCACCGTATCATATCATCCACATCCGCTCATATTATTAAGTAAGCTTCTTTGTCTTATAAGATGTGTGCAACTCCCATTTCATTTAGTATTCCAACCGGGCACTTGAGCCAGTTTTTAGTAGAGATAAGACGAATTGATGGTTTTAGTGGAAATTGACTAGAATCTCATTATTACATTTCTCTTCCCTTTTCATTTCTTCCTTGATTCTGCCCGCGCTGAGGGAAAAGTGCTCCTTTCCCATTTTCAAATTAAAAGCGTACGCCACCGCCATCATCTCACAATCACAGGGAGAAGTTAAAGTACTTACCTATATCCCTGTCCTAAAGTTTTAATCGTGCATTATCATAACACGCATATGTCCATATGTATGTATCAGCTTTTACTAACGATGCAAGGCGTGTGCTCTGGATTTTTTTGGACAGAATGCAATCCAAAAGGACATTTTCTACTTTGGACTTATAGATATTGCCTACCAACTATGGTAGGTTACTTAACTTCAGCTATACCAAGCAGAGGGTACATATCCTTTCGTGTTTTCTACTCGTTCCCACATTACGTACTGCTTTATTATTGTCTTTAATATAGATTTGATCGTATAAATGAAAAACTCGTATCTTTTCATATTAACTTTTTCCCAACTTGTGAAAGTAAAATATCTTCGATTGGCTTACCCACTATATTTTATCATTGTCTACTTTGCTCAAAACTTGGGTTTTCCACCGAGTCCTTTCAATTGTCACAAATCTAGCTGGTTTATATGTGGCTAGCAATGTAAGGAGACGATATGAAGCGATTAAATTTCATAGATTCTTCCCCGCTCTAGCGAAAACTGGGAAGGGACTCCCTTTTCCAATAAGAACCTTTTGGTTTCGATTCTAATTCTAATCTCATCAAAGATTATATTAACGAATGAAAGGCATTCCCATGCACTACGTATCATTCAATGCTCATTCGTGCGTCGCATCATCAATAAAGTTGTTCATATCCCATTTGCTGGCGCAGTGAAAACTTTTGAATTTTGCAATGCCTTCCCGAGAAAAAAAAATGGGATATGGCTGCTGGAAGGAGGATGGAAGGTAAGACTAAAAAGAGCTATAAAAGACAATAGCAACATTAGAAAGAAAAAAAATTTCCAGAGAGAAGGAAGATGCATTGCAAAGATATTATTCCTTTTCATTTAAAAGAAATTTAATGCCTGATATTTTTAAGTTTCTATTCAGCATAATGCACGTGTATGGACCTTTACTTATATGCCTATTTTTGGGATAGTAGTACATACGTATTTATGGATATTTGTGTGGCCGATTGGCCGACTAGATATAGAAATCGTGGAGAAAGTTCTTACACGGGTGATTTGCCAGAAGACTGAGGAACGAAAACGAATCACCACGCACTTCACCACCTAGCTCATGAATTAGATTTGGTTCGGAGTGAATGTCGGGAAACCGTGTAATATCAAGAGTACCACTTTTATCTCAAGATCCCTAAAAGGGGAATAAAAAGCTTAGCCTTTTTTATCGTGCATAATCCAACGTATTTTGGGTATAGCAATTTAGTTTTTTTTCAGAACAAAAGTTCATAAATACATTAGGCCAGGCCAAAAGTGTAGGTTATTTTCAGATTTCATCATAATCATTACTGTAATCACGATCATTTTCACCCTCTGTGCATGCTTTCTGTCCAATCTTTTATGGGCAATGCTCGTATATCCATTCCCGTTTCTGGCTGAGAAAGAAAAACAAATACTAATAATTGGGCTTCTCTCTGTCTCAACTTTGGACTGGAATTGGGAGTCGATCAGCGTTCTGATATGGACATAACTAGCGACCAGTTTACATTCTACGAATGTAAAACATTAAATTGTAGATTTATTAAAAATTTATTCATATTATGAT
>JAQGAH010001152.1:0-17879 GCA_034696885.1 Lepidocyrtus paradoxus | reverse complement strand
AAATTTAGGAATCAAGTTCGTTAACCAGTACAATCGGTTAACACCAACATCAGAAAAAAGCCAAAAAGTGCAATAATGTTTTGTATTTTTTGAATGAAATATGGACTTCTAATATTTAAAAAAGCGATACAAATATTTTTGCACCAACATTGTACCAAATCGACTTTGGTCGTGTAGGGCACAATGGTGAGTATTAGTTGGCGCCAAAAATTCAATATGAAAACAGCCAGATATTTTTGTAATGGGGTTTCATATCCAAAATGCAAAATATTTTTAAATGGTAATTTTTGTATCGCTCAAATTACTACCACATAGGATGAAATTTGATGCAAAATTTAACATGCAGAGCAACATGATAAGATCATCAATGCAACCACATTAGTCATTGCACTGAATGTCCACAAGTGTTGTAGTAAACTTGTTTTATGTTTTTATAGCATAATTTTCCAGTAAGTTCAATAAAACAGGTATATTATAATGGTTGTCAAGGTTACCTACGTTGTGCTTTTTTGGTCAAGTATATTGGGTTTTCCTATACTGTATCCGGTCGCAAGTTCGTATAGCTGTGGATGGCTTGTTAATATGAGTGATGATAATAATAATGAGTTTCCCACTGTGATGATAAGCCATACTTAAAGTTGATGTAAGGTCTGAGAAGGAAGGATCCCCTTTTCCCTTCCTTTCGTTTTGGCTAGGTCGTCGTCAACAAAATGAGTAGGGATGAGTGTGTTCCTTAACAATATAACAATTTTGGTACAATCAAGTTTGAAGAGGGCAACGCCTAACTCAACACTAATACTAATTACTAATTGGTAATACAGGATTAATGATGGGTGAGTCATCCCATTAATTGTTGATCCAAGTAAAGATGCTTACGCCCAATTAATTTGCCGAGCCAAATTACTGATATAGTTGTAAATAAACACAACTAACACAACTTGCAAAAATATAGATAAATTCGGGAAAAATATTCCAGAGAGTTTATTTACAGTAGGGAGTAGGATATATCTGAAGTAGAATGAAATTGAAATTGAAACAGATCCTATCGTATATCTAGCATTGCATATTAGCTTAGTAGTAGGTAGTATCAAAATCGTAGAAAAAAGATTGGTTGTTGCCTTGTTCGAGGTAATTGTCACACCTTCGAACTGAAACGTTAAATGTGAATTACATGTTCTATGAATGCTTAATATATATGAATACATTCTACATTATTAGTGCAGCACACTTACTATTAATATTCTCCAGGCAGTACCATTATTATCAGTCTTTGAGTTGGGGCAAGGTGAGAATCTCAACAAGCTTCGTGAAATGTTCATCATTTTCATCAAAGGAACGTAAAATTAGAAGATTAATGGCTAATTAAATCGATGTAGCGAGCCACAGGTTAGTTTCAACAATTTTCTGAATGTCAAACCATGCTCAAACATTACTGGGAATGACCATAATGCTTGTTGCGACTTGCGACTTGCGAGTTCATTGCCAGTCTATTTACGTACATTCACCGTAGACGAAATGCAAATACTATTTTACCTGGAAAAGCTGGTTTCTTTTTACCAAGTTTCTAAATGAAATTTGGCAACCAACAAACATGTTAAGCTAGGCATTCTGTCGTAGGCTGGCATAAAAATGCTTCACGCGAAAACAAGCCAGTTTTCACTTCTTTAAATTGCAATATCCATCCATGCGTGTGTATTGCTGGTGTACATATTTTATCTTAATTGATACCTATTTTAGTTGTTTTTAAAAGGATTTTTTTTATTAGCATTAGAAATCCATTTAACTCAGAACCTAAGTACATAACACAATTACAAACGACAAGAAATCCATTGACGCACATCTCTTTAGTTCAGTTTTTCGCAACTTATATTAGCACAAAGCCTCACATAACATATATCTTATTATATGCTTTAATTATTATGGATTATGATGTGATCATTTTGATAAGACAACCGGCTAGTGATGATCTATGAAACTGATTGATTATCTCATGATTTCATTTCATGTCATGTTGGATGATCCGGACTGCAGCAGTTTGTTCAACAACTCCTGTTAAGCAATACGGGGAAGAATGAAAGTGGACACACAGGATTCTCTTAGCCCCTTTTCCTAATTAATTTTGTCCAATCAGTCAATAAACACTGAAAATAACGAAAACCAGTTTTCCATCTCTTATTAGGGCACAGGCCAAGATTGGATAAGGATATAAATACGACAGCATATCTAATATATATAGCAGGGTGACAATCAGTAACCTAACAGTAAAAATTATGCTCGATTGTCGATCATTGTCGCCAGCATAAACTATAAAGTGATAGTTTAGCATTTAGTTGATTTCCACCTTAATACCATGAACCTGTTCTTCAACAATTGACAACATATATTTGCATCTGCAACGCGGGGCATTGAGCATATGCAATGGTAAAAGTGCAAAAAACAATGACAATTGACAATGAACAGTTCTTCTAGACTAGCCTTTTGACAATTTGACAAATGAACCAAACCCATTAATTTTTAGCAAGAATATAGCTAACGATACATGATCTGACCGTAAAATAAAAATTTCAATCAGAAAGTAAATACAAGTGTAACCTTTTTTGCATCTGATTTGATTGTATTTAGGTAGGTATTTAATATTTTGCAATAGGACAGGACAAAAGTGTCTTATATGCAGCCCCTACTCCAACCATACGCGTTTACTGTCGAATTAGTTAGTAACCTAAGAAAATATTAGAATTTTTCAGTTAACTAATTTCTTTCAGCATTATGATGAACTATACACGTATTATGTATATAGGACGGGGACAGGGATGACAGGAGTCCTTGTCTTGTGTAAAAGGAGTCTTTTTGTCTAACGAATGTTTTTTTTGTTTGGAGTTGTGTCATGAATTTATTAAATATTTCTTTTACATGATATCATATCCGTCTAAACGCAAACGTGCCCTTAGGGCCTTATGCTTGCAGTTAAAATATTTAAAATGCAATGCGATGCACAAATGTAATAAAAAGTTGCATTATAAATAAGTATGTGAGGCGTAGAGCAGAATTAAAAGTCAGGCAGGTATTTACATTTAATTATTTAACAAATTATGTGTCTGTGTACAAGATGAAACAGACATTAAATTCGTAGAACAGTCCTCCTAGTTTTAACGTAACTTGATTTCCATAATTCACCCATCCAGAATTTACCTATAAAGGAGTGAGGTGAGTGAGAAAAGATATGAATGACTCTTTGTTAGAGGAACATTGAGTAGAAGATGAGAAGTGATGATGACCAATGACCACTACCAGTCATAATAGCATTAAAAATAGTTAACAATAATGCACATGGGCATATAATCACTATCACTAACAAACTCAAGTGAAGCGGGTAGGTGAGCTTTATTGAATTCTCCTACAACCGTACAATATCTACATATGTATAGCTGTGGATAGACGATTTTTTTTTGCAAACGGTTCTGCATTCTGCATTGCATGCATGGCTGAATTGTTGGCTGACTATTTGCAAAAGAGCTAAGCAAAGTTTAAAGAAGGATGCTGAAGACGTCTCGTCGCTCATTCTGGTTCTGAATCTGCCAGTGATCACATCAACTCTTTATATTTTGGTGGTGTTTCAGTTGTTGGAAGAGTCAACTCTTAGCGGTCATCAACATCCTTATCATCATGCGTGCCTTTATTGCATACTCAGCCCTTGTCTTAGGACTTGCCGCTTTGACTAACGGATTCGGCACTGGAGCCCCAGATGCCCCACACATTTGCGCTTCCCTGACCCCTAAGCATGGCGGCGAAGAGCAAAGCACTCGATCCCCTTATGGTTTGGCCGTAGATAAGACGACAGCCGGCAGAGGAGAGATCGTCACCTTTACCATTATTCCCTCTGGGGGTGAGAAAATCAGAGGATTCTTGATCCAGGGAAGAAACACCAATGGTGATACCACCCCAGTGGGTACATTCATTCCTGGGCCTGGAACCCAAGGTTTGGCTTGCTCCAAAATCCCTGACAGCTCCCTCACCCATAATAATAACGATGAGAGGAGCTCAGTTTCAGTCCAGTGGAAGGCTCCTAGTCAACCTGGCACTTATGTCTTATTGTAAGTCATACATATTCTTGTATTTTCCATTCCCAAGGTTTAATTTACAATTTAATTTCTGCAAAATTTTTAATTATCATTTTATTTTTCTAATTCTGTAGGGCTTCCATTGTCCAAGATAAGCTCACCTACTGGGTTGCACAGAAGTCACAAACCATTACCGTTAACTAAGTATTAACGCCCTTCTTAATGTTATCTTGTTTTTGTTAGAGTTATAGTTTAAGAACAATCATTTTTTACTCCACCTAATCAACATAAGCATAAGTATCCAAGTTGTAACTCGCAATGTATACTCCTACCTACTTAATACTTAATGAGCTCCATCTTATAATTTGTAATCATGAATGCCAGGATTCTATTTTATATACTTTTGATGTTCTATTCTGATTTTAATAAAAAAAATATGCGATCTTTAAATGATATGAAATACATTTTTTATGCATTTACCCTTGAAAAAATCCAATTAATCATGCATATAGACAAAAATCCAGGAGGATTTGACGCGTATAGAATCCAACAAAGAGATTCTAGGAAATTATTACATAACAGCATAACGAGTTTTTTTTTCTTCCTATTTTTCATAGCAGCTAGAAGCTTTGTTCATACTTCATTCACTCTGCCTGTATAACAGGTTACTTTCGGGTATGTTAAAATCTGATGGAAGAATGGATGGAGGTACATAGATGCATAAAACTAGTGAATCCAAGCGTCGGCATGATCATGATAAATCTGCGCATTTGTATTGATGCAAAACACCTACCTGAAGATTCTTTGTTTGAAATTCGATTGGGTATTTATTTTACTTCTACAGCAGAAAATGATATAGAATAACAAAAAATATTAATTACTTACGCAAACGTATATACATTTAAATGCTTGTGTATTGCTATCAAAAGATTTAATGTATATTGTATTCAGGGGCCATTATTTTCGTTTGTTAAATTTTTGCTTGAATTTACGTTCAGATTTGTTGTTACCCATATCTTTCTTGCCGTTGGCCATGTTTCCCTTTGGATTGCCCTTTTGGTTATTTTTATTACTGAAGGATTTCGGTTGATGTCTGAACTGTCGAGCGCTTTTTACATTGGTGAGCTCATCCTCAAAGTGCGACTTCTTCTTGCCCGTCTTTTTTCCCGGTGATTTTCCATTTGCCATTGCGTCAGCGCCACCTTTCGTTCCCTTCCTCTTGCGTTTCGCTTGTCTAGCCTGGAACTCCTGGATTTTCTTCATTTTCTTGTCGTCCTCAGCCCCCTTCATGTCTTGGCGAAGCTGAGCTGGAGCACGACCTTTCTTGAGCTTATCATTTTCTGCTTTTCTTTCTTTTGATGTTTGGAACCACAGCCGATCCTTTTCTCCAGTGGGGGGAGGATTAGCTCCTCCTTTCCCCCTCTTTCTTTTCTTTCCCCCAGTATTAGTCTCTGATACCATTTTTAACGCTTTATTAGCTTCAATTTCTGCTTTTGCTAGAGTCTTTTCTGCTTCCTCTTCCTCTATTACATTTTCTATTTCTTCAGCAAGAGCGGTCAACTTATCCCTATACTTTCCAATGATTTCAGGAGGAATGAGTCTAGCTTTGACTGGTAGAGTGGCTGCTTTCGTCACCAGCTTCATTAACTTCCGATCCGACTCACCAACAAGGGATACGGCAACCCCGGACCGACCTGCCCTAGCTGTTCGACCGCAGCGATGAATGTACTGTTCCAAAGTTGGCGGCATTGTGTAATTCAGAACACTCTGGATTCCTGGAATGTCCAAACCTCGAGCTGCGACATCCGTCACTATCAAGACATCAAACTCGCTCCCTTGAAATTTCTTTAGTGATTCTAACCGTTGAAGCTGTGATAGATCCCCGTGCAGTTCTCCGATTCTGATTCCGAGCAATCCCAAAATTATGTGAAGTCTATGGGCTATTTTCTTTGTAGGCACGAAAATCATTGTCTTGCTGTGGAAAGTCCGAACAACTAAAGAGCAGAGTATAGCTTCCCGATCATTATCATTCCGAACTTTGACAATCTGCTGACGGAGATTGAAGGCTACTTGACGATTAGAATCTACAAATATTTTGCATGGATCTTTCAGGGAAACAGCAGCAAGATCTTTGACGCGATCTGTCATGGTTGCGGAGAAAAGTAGAGTTTGACGTCTAGGGCTACACTGCTTGACAATCTGCTTAAGCTGTTCGGCAAACCATTCATCCAACATTCTGTCTGCTTCGTCCAGAATTAAAATTTCAATTGAGTCCAAAGTAAACGAAGGAGTGTTGGCTAGATGATCAATTAACCTTCCAGGAGTAGCAATAACGACGTCTGGATTCAATCTTAAAACCGCTTCTTGTGCTTGAACGTCTAAGCCACCAACCGCTAAGCCAATCTACAACACAAATATTATAATTAATTATTTCTATCAAGCTATTTCAAAGTACAAAGTAGATTTGAATTACTTCTTCCTTGATAGAAAATCATATGTTTACCTGTATGTCTGTGGAAAATGACGAGAGATTCTTCGTCACTGTATAAACTTGGACGCCCAGTTCTCTGGTAGGTACTAAACATAGGACCCTAGTCACGGATATTGATCTTGGCTAGAATAACAAAAACGTTTACCTTGAATTATATTTCAGCTCAGCATTAAATGGCCCAATTAAACTACAATTAGTTTGCATCTGTAATAAGGTGATAGTGATAGTGATAAATGAGATCCTTGTCCTTACCTTGTACAAAAGTCTCTCCAGTACGGGTAGCATATAAGCAGCAGTCTTTCCTGTACCTGTGGCAGCACAACCGCAAACATCACGACCAGCCAAAGCAACTGGAATCGCCGCAGCCTGAATTGGAGTTGGATGTATGAAGCCTAATGATGTGACTGCTTTCAATAAAGGTCTGGAAAGGTTCATCTGTTGGAAGGACATATTTGTCTCAAAGGTAACGTTAGGATCATCCTCAAGTCTGGCCCCTTTGCTTTCCACGCCTTCATCCTCACTTTCTTCTTGTTTCTTCCCCTTTCCCTTCTTCTTCTGACCGCGGGCCCCCTTCAAAATCACTTGATCCTCTTGGAGTTCATCATCAGATAAGTCGATATCATCCTCCTCCGTCAACTGCCTCTTCTTGATCATCTTCTTTTTTGCCTTTTTGGATGCGGTACCTGACATTGAGTCATCGGACTCGATTACATCCGAATTTTCCGATTCTGACTCGGATTTATCTTCATCAGACTCCGACTCTTCTTTAACTTCCAAGTCGCTCTCGCTCTCATCCAGACCATTCGCATCTCCATTTTGATGTTTATTCTTCACACTTTTAATCTTATCATCCAAGCTCGTTGGCGCTGTCATCTTTCCTTTCTTTTTCAGATTTTTCAGATGTTGAGATTTAGTGGAGACGGACGCCAGCTTCTCTGTCCAAACGTCACGAACATATTGACCGAATTCAAAGCCAGGATCTAGTCCACTGCTCCTTGAGTTCTTTACACGCTTTCTGGTCGGTTGAAACTGAAAATAATAAATAATTAAATTGGATAAATTAGCTAACATTTTCACACTCTTTTCACATCCAACCTCCATCAAATCAACTTCTGCTGGATATATATCAACTTACCTCGTCATCAGAAGCCGAGTCTTCCGATAAGTCTTCGGGATTATCCTCATCGTCAATAGTCTTGATAAGATCCATGCTAACTGCAAACAACCTAAAAGCACTACAATAACTAAACTATAATTAAAATCTAGTCAACTAACACTAACTGTAGGTTGAATGTCAGCAGTCACGTCAGCGAACCGGATATTATCATTAAAATACTAAGTGCTTTTAATAAATAAAGTCATTTGAATTTTAAATGCTCTCAAACATTGAATAGTGTTTTGCACATGTGCTTATCCCATGACTGCATGTTTGTATGCATGGGATGCAAATGAGTGTTCAAGCACTGATCCCCCGGGTTAGATTTAGACAGGACAGGGGTATCGTGATAATCAAAAATGCATACAAGAACATTGTCATATTTTTCAGCTCGGGATTTGGGATATTCTAGAGTATCTACTTTTTCCTGGAATGGTGAAAGTAGGTGGGAGGTAGGTGGGATAGAATGGGAGATTTCTCTAGTAATTTTAATTATACAATTATACTCTCACATAAAGAAATTGATATGTATGGGCCTTTGCTTTACAGACAACATTGTAGATTGTTCTTTATATGTATTTGCGAATTCCATTTCTACTTCTGCATGATATTGGATATAGGTATAGGATCATAAAATGTTTGTAACACGGTTTCAGGAAATGCAAAATATCAATTGATCTCACAAAAGAAAAAGAAAAGTAGAATTATTCATGGTGGCATTAATAAAATTCATGTATTGATTGATCGTGTCGAGAAAGATCGAAAAGTATTTTATTTTGACAAATCTACAAAAGACATTATAGAAGGAAAACTACTAAAGCTACTAGAACGAAACCACTAGCATTTGCATATTATTTGTAAATATATAACTTTCTTAAAGAAATAACACATTAAAAATTAAAGATATCTGCGATGCTGATTTTTTGTAACAATTCATACAGAATGAAAACTAGAATACAGTTTATTTATCAACTCTTTTAACGGTTCCAGGTATAGCTTGATATAGCCAAGGTTTCTGCTTAAGATAATCTGCGTATTGTCTTTTCTGCTCTTCTTCTGCTTCTTTAATCTGTTTCACTGATGGTTTTCCAGTCGGGCGTTTAGACTTAAATGTCCAATTTTGTTGAAAGTAGGATGGTGTACTGGAGGCGGCTGCTTGATTTTCAACACTATTTGCTCCTGTATTTGCTGCCACAGCGGGTTGATTAACGGCATCTTGGCTCACATCGTCAGCCCCAGCTTGATTTGCAAACACTTTCTGCTGTTGGGCACTTCCAAGTCCAGGTCGTCTGGGTTTTCCTTTCTTTGCATTCTTGGAATTTTTTCCCTTCTGATTCAAAAATCTTTTCTGATTTTGGAAATCAGCTTGAGATGGCATAGGAATGAGTTTCATATGTTTCCTCTTATTTACTTGCGAATAATCAAAAGGCACAGCATGAGTAGTTGCCGTTGAAGTCTCATCACTGGCAAAGTCCTGGTGGCCCACAGGAGTTCCAGTTAAAAAGTTATCCGATAAACTGGATAGTTGGAGATCATCTGACCAATCGCACTCATTTGTTGCAAACTGTTGAGGTTGTATGGACATCAGTTTAGGTGGCTTTGGAAATTCTCCAGGAGTTGGAAAATGTGGAAATGGATTTTGATGAGTGCTGCTGTCCCTTGGAATAGTCGGCCTATTTTTAATTGGCTTTTGCTTTTCAAAGTTATTACTTCCTTCTGAATTATTCCAATCACGAAATCTTTTCATTGCAGGTATATACCGATCACTTTCATTAGTTTCATTATTAAAACCATAACCATTATTGAAACTTTCGCTTTCGTAATTAGAATATCCACCCCCAAATCCGGCATTCAGCACTTCATTATAATCATCATTGTATCCAGTGGGAGGCTGAAACATGGGACGTGGTGGCGGTCTAAAATGTTGATGCATTATAGGTGGTGGTGGTGCATGTCCCAGTAAAGGCCTTCCTCTGTTTCCTCTGGGAAACCTCTGGAAGTCGGCTTGAGATGGCATGGGAATTAGTCTCATTCTAGGAGCAGGAGCAAATCGACGAGGTGGGTGGGGAGGAATTGGGGGATTATGAACTTCTTGCCACTCCGAATCATCTTGATTAAATGGATTTGATCTATAAAACGATTATAAAAGCAAACATTTCACTACACAATACAACTATTATTTCCAATATTATCTTAATGAGTTACGTAATTCATGTAAATCCAACCTGTTCTGTTTCGGTTGTGATGTCGTACTTTTCATGTCGTCAAAACAAGCTTCGACAGATAATTTAAAACCGTGGACTTCCTTCCCCGACAACTCCTTAATTGCTGACCGAATGTTACTGTACTGTTCCAACAGCTAGTTTGGTTTAAAAAATTCATTATCACAACTGTCTCAATCAAAGTCTACAATATTTCAAAACTGCTCGTGTTGTCTTACCACAATAGCATGACGCGTGCGTCCGGAATAGATCTTGGGGATTATTTGCACTCCTAATACTAATCCATAGGGAAAAAACAAGCTACGCAGTTCAGAAGCAGACATCGAAGTCGAAACATTTTTTACTTTTAATTTCATAATTGGTAAAGATGGCCCTCTTGGGTTCTTAGATACCGTAACACGTAGCGGTTTATCGCACTCCGACTCTGGGATAACTTTTCCATTCAGCTTTTCAATTGCCATCTTGCCCCCTTCTTCGGTTTCCATATGCTACGTCATTAAGAGACAAAGGAGATTAAAGTAATTAGTAATTTGGAGGCATCAAGTTGTCAAGTTCTTAAAATTCCCACGTCAAAAGTTCAAACATACCACAAATGCAGAATTATTTCGAAAAATCTCAATTTCAACGGCTCTCCCACATTCATTCTCCTCCAGAAGCCTTTCAACATATTCCTTTGTTACATCTTCAAATAAGCCCGCAATAAATATCTTGTAGGTTCCGACCTCCAGCTCCTCATTGACTGCATTCGTGGTTAACAGGGAATTACTGGAAGTGTCTCTGGTCTGTACAGATCGCTTTACGTTAATTTTACAGCCTCGAATATCCAAGCCGTGGAGTTCATTCATTGCTTGGAGGCCACTTTCTGGAGACTCCATGTGCTATTAAGTATTTAAACCAGACATCAATAAATTTTGTGATTATGTATGTAACATTATCAGTATACGAGTTTTGCATTTGCCCAAATATCTTACCACAAAAGCATAATTCTTTGCAAAAATTTCACACTCGTCGACTTTCCCATATTTCTCAAACAATTCCTGTAACTCCGAGTTGGGGAAACCGGGTGGCAAATTGGATACAAAGATTTTGAAAGGTTGCACAATACCTGCGGCATCTTCCCAACTCTCCAATTTATCGTACTCTTCGTCAGCATAGCTTTCTTCATAAGGGTCATACTGTTCATTTCCATAGGATTCCTGCTGGGGTCCTCCAGAGTTATCCTGACGACTTGCATCCTGAGACTCGGAATTCATTTCGGCATTTTGCTCACGCGTACCATTGGAACTCTCCACTTCCATAGCTGATCCTGAAGTTGGAGCCTGGAATTCCGGAGATTCCTCCTCCTCCTCATCATCATCCTCATAATTACTTTCACCTGTTCCACTACTAGGGCTCTTCGTGAAAAGATAATGCTGTTGTTCACTTTCTCCAACAGCGTTTCCATCCGAACCAATACTTTCACTCGGAAGTTGGAGATCTTCCCTGGTCACATCATTGGTGGGAGATTGTCCTTCCTCTGTCTTGTCATTGTGGTGGAGTGGTTGCTCCATGTTTTCGGGTGGCGAATCTTCCATCACTTCCGCTGTATTGGGAAGTGACATATTTGCTGCCGCCAATAAGTTCTGGAATAAATTGTCTCCTTCTGCGTTGGGAACTGGAGGATGATCCTCCCCCAGGCCAGGAATTCGTTGTTCTTCCTCCATACTGTCACTATATGATTCAATCAACAATCGGCCGATAAATTGTAAAACTTTTTAAATGTCAATTTGCTTGCCAATCATCAATATATCACTTCCTGTAACCTCCCGATGCACCTTCCACCTCCACACTTTAAGTCAGCCGTATTACAAGTCAAATCACAACACAGATAAATTCCTTCATGCCACATACCATGCAACATGCAGACATTCAGGTCCACCACCTGACGTAACTAAATTAACAATTTAAAACGTGCAATTACGTGAGTTGTAGCAAATATGCAGAGATGTATTTCAGTAAACAAAAGTCACATTACCCGCTTTACTTGATGTTGACCATCTTTCCCTTCCCATTCATTCCTCTTTCCATTTGTTCTTATGGCTTTTGTATACAAGCTTGGTTGCGTTGCTTTGTGAATGTCCAGCAGCAATATTGATCCGACTTTCATTTTCTCGCCTCCTCAATGAGTGCAGTCGTCTGCAAAAACAGAAACGCTTTGACAAACATAAACAGTAACAGGACCAGGTGATGAGGTGATCAGAGATCACATCATATTGTGATATGTCAAGGAATTCATGAATTTTGATTTAGTGGGAGGGGCCAGCGGAAGCGGAAGCCAATTTAAATAGCCATTATTGGCAGCGTGTAGGTAGTTAGTGTTTCAGTGAAATTAAAAGTGTTTGGTCATTTTATTAAAGAACGCTAATAATGGCAAGTGCGAGTAAAGCCCTCAGACTTTTTCAAAAGCAGTCGAAGGAACTGCTTTTGAAGAGAAGTGTTATCAGCAGATCCTTCTCTAACCAGGAGCGGAAGCAAGCGGAAGGTGCTTGGAATTGGGGCGCTGTTCGGAAGACGGCAATAGCTGCGCTAGGGACGTGCGCTGTGGTTTACGCTGGCTCCCATTTTGTGGCTCCAAAGGGACCTGTCTATGCTTTGAAGCCACGGAAGGTGGGGTTCGGAATGGAATTTGTGTTGATTGAATGATTACATAAGTATGATTTAATGAACGCATTTAATAAAATTGATTTCGTTATTTTGCAGAAGGAGGATGAGCCGAAGCCAATTAAGCTGACGTCGCGAGAGAGACGATTTTTGAGATTTGCATCTGTGGAGTATGATGGTCAACTCTATATGACGCCGCAGGACTTTATGGAATCTGTGGTCGAGGCTGAACCCCGTCGTATGTCTTCAGTTTATGCTTTATGCTGTATTGTATTTAGATTGCTTGATGTTTGTTTTGTTTAATTAAGGTTTTGTACTCTTTTTAACAGCTCGTCTAAAACGGAAAGCTTTAACGAAAGTGGATTTACAAATGATCAAGGACTCGACACCAGCGTTGCATAAGGGATCTGCTCAGATGTTCAGAAATCTACGTGATAAAGGTTGTAATACCTATTTAGTTACCTATGTATAGTAATCCTTATTGGACAAGAATTTTAAGTCTTTGATTTGCTCCTACAGGAATTATATCGTACACCGAGTATTTGTTTTTGCTGTCCATCTTAACAAGTAGGTTGCATTTAATGCATCTTACTTATAATTTACTTGTTTATCAGTTTATCTAATCTATCATTACTGAAATGTGAAACGTTGTTTAGAGCCGCAAACGGGGTTCAGAATTGCCTTCAATATGTTTGACACGGATGGAAACGAGAAAGTAGACAAAAATGAGTTTCTTGTTGTAAGTTTTTGTATTTTCGAAAAGTTTGTGACGTTACAATTTAAAGAAACCAAACATACATATATTTTTAAAAAATCTTTATTATCATTATGTTTTAAATGTTTTTAGTATGAAGCCATAATCGTTCATAAGCCCTTTTCAGTTATACATTTATTATAATTAACTATTCTAATCTTCATAGAGCATTATGCCAATTTATTGCTCCAGCTGCAGAAACATTCCTGTATCTTATGAAAATGTTCTAATAAATAGAGTAATTTTTCAATTTTTATTCATTCTTAAAATTAATCTATAAGGAAGTAAAGTAGCCTATATTATCAATTAGAGATTTATAGAGAAAGTTGACCAAATACACTTAAAATCTTAGTTCTTTGCTCGTTTTAAGATGACTATATAGCCCACCCAGTATATAGTACACCCGATGTATTTTATATAAAAATTCAAATTGTTGTAATATTGACAAATGGTATTTTGTAGGCAATTATTGTTGTTGACTGTATGTTTTAATTTATTAAGTTTATTTCATTTCTATTTTTTTGTTACATTTTCGTTTCTAGATATTGCACATGATACCTATACACACATACAAGCAAGAATCAGTGGTCCAGAATTTGCAAGTTTATGTACGTAATATGGTTGAGAAAGTAGAGTATACTCTCTCCACCAGTGACTTAACCCTGCCGTCGACTTCTGAAAAGGTGCCCCTGTATAAATACTTAACTCTACTATCTTATTTTGAAATTATATATTCATTTGACCAAAGTTATTGAATCAGGCCTGCATTGTCAAAAGAAAGCTAGCAAATGCTATAAAAATTTTTAAAAATGTTACACTTATTGACTTGTCCAGCTCGACATGTGTACCCTCTTTCCAGTTGAGTATTCATGAATGTGTGGTCTATGAATGTGTCAATTTTTTCAGAATATTTATTCAGATGATTGACGGTGAAGGGTGGGTGTCTCGTTCTTGTAATACCGCGTGTTTCCATTTCTTAACCTTGAGTCTTGCATTTTTGGACTTTTGTAAAGTGTGCGACAGGAAGTCTTTCTAACAGACGGTGTGCTCGTGATCTATTGCTCTGGCGTTCCTGCTGACATATTGTTGCTTGTAAAGGTGTCTTTTTTTATAATTTTTGTTTGTCTAATTATTCATCTATTATTTTTCTTTGAAAGGGACTGATAATTACTTGTATTAATTTTCTGTTTTAATTGGACCAAATTAATGGCCTTGACTTCAAAACACTGTTTTTATCCAGATTTTATTATAATTTGTCAGAATAATAGCGTTAATGCAGTGTCGTTGAAAGCAGCTTTTAGTACATTTTAGAACCTGTAGACGTAGTAGCAATAGTAGTTTAGAATATAATGTTGAAGTATATTATATTCTCGTAGTCCTGTGATTTTAGAGTAACTTTTGACGTATGTACTTCTTCTCTATTATAATGCATACTTGAAGAAGTGATATTTATATTCCGTTTTTCTGGGAAATGTTAACAGTTGGAAAAAGTTTTCAGTATGGCATGGAAAGACAAGAGAGGCCTTTTAAATCAGGAAGAAAATGGAGAATCGAAAGATGGGGATGAGGAGGGAAATGAGGAGGGGAACTCTGATGGAAAACCAGTCCAGAACGTTACCCCAAAGAAATCTGAAGTGGAGGATTTTAATGATGCTTTGGTAGATGATGAAAGAGGCCTGCAGCGCCGACATTTGGTGGATACAACCTTACTGGTTCACTTCTTTGGACCAAAAGGAACACGAGAAATTCGATATGAAGATTTTAAAAAGTAAAAAAAAGTAAAGTATTTTCTACACTAGTCTATCTTGTCATTATGATTTCAATCTCTAAATCAAATAATTTTATTGTTCGTTCAGATTTATGGAGGATTTGCAAACAGAAGTTCAGGAGCTGGAATTTCACGAGTTTTCTAAAGGACTAGATACAATATCACAAGTTGATTTTGCCAAGATTTTGCTTCGCTACACTTACTTGCAAACTGAAGAGTAAGTAAATATATGTTAATTAAACTGGGGTTGATAGTTGATCCACCAAAAAAATAAAAAGTGATCGAATTAGACATTAAATCTAAATGTATTTCAATTTCAGGTATGAACTCTATCTGGAGCGTCTAGTCGACCGGATAAAATTGGAGCAAGGAATAACTTTCCTCGAGTTTCGTGCATTTTGTCAGTTCCTGAATAGCTTGGATGATTTTAATGTAGCCATGCGCATGTACACGTTGGCGGATCGACCCATTTCACAAGAAGAGTTTCGAAGGGCTGTACGCATTTGTACAGGAACAGATCTCAGTTCCCACGTTGTTGAAACGGTGTTTCAAATATTTGATGAGGATGATGATGGGCATCTAAGTCACCGTGAGTTTATTGGGGTGATGAAGGACAGACTTCACCGAGGATTTAAGGTAAAACCATTTTGAATGGTCCAATATAAACTTTTCTCTTCTAAAATTGTTTAAATGGAATTTTTGTTAAATATCCCGTATTTTAGCTTTACACGAAAAACGAAGGCTGGGAAGCTTTTAAGCAATGCTTACGACAGGAAATGAGAACCCAATAGTAGTGACAGATGCCATTTATTCTCGCTACCAGTTCATTACTCAAACATTTTTAAATGCCCTATCTATGTCAAATTGTTGATTATCTAAAGTGTTTAATCAGTGAATACTCGCATTCCTAATGTACTAGTTACATTGTTCACCTATTCAAACTTAAATACTATCATGTAGTTGTAATTCTATACAAAATGATATAACAAAAAATGGTGCAATAATTTAACGTTATCCTTATAGCTTTCCTAAAATTGTTGTTGTATAGCTTGATGTAGAGTAGGAAAGAACGTGATTTTTAAACGTTTGTCTTTTAAATGTCAACGCATATAAATACTTTAAAACAATGATAAATAAAATAAATGCTATGTTGATTCCAATAAATTTTGTGTTGCAAATTCGTTTATTATAATTTTCACCACAAAAATGCATATACTACATGCCAGAAACGGCAGAAACAAAGAATCAAAATCAGAATTATATGGGGCAAAATGAGACTATCAGTTTTTTAGTGCAAAATACCAACCAGTGTAGTAGTGACTATTTCAATTTAACTGAATATGCTTGCTCACAGAACTCACTCTATTTGCAGTGATGGTTTTGGTTATGGGACAATTGCAGTAAATACGTGTTGAAAATATGCGTTACTGGAAGTTGCAGCATAAGCGAAATGTGATTGTGACTCAGTCACAATCACAATTTGCTCACAATTTGTGAGCAACTTCTTACTTCTATTTTGTTGGTGTGTATGCGTATGGTGTCTATATTTGGCTCATAGGTATGTAGCAATTATTCTTCAATTTTAGCAATTTGCTGACAACAATTGCATCCAGCAATGTGAATAAACCAATAGTATAGTTTCCTCACTGAGGTGTGTGAAGACCAACCTTGATAAAAGTGATGATAAAGCGTGAAAGGTAGTAGGGCGTGACTTGACTCAGTCTCAAACCTTATAAACTACCTAAATCACACGATAACACAGTTTTGTAAGTTTTTATTGGTAATCTCAAATAAATCATGTGATTTGCTACAATAAACAAAAAGATGCATTACACATTACATAATGAATCAATAAAAATAGCCTACCTTAAAAAGACTACACTCATGATCATTTATGATTATTCATTGATTATGTCCGGCTAGTAAAGAAAATTACCAAATCTGTCTTCGTGTACACCATAATGATGATGATCGATTGTGCATAATATATAGTTTACCGTACCTATAATTAAGTACCTACCCAAACTCTTCATTTCTTAATTGAGTTAGCATTAATTCAGTCAAATTGCAATCGCAATCATCATTCCCCTTTTACATATTATATATATTTATTTGCTCATCTTAAAACATTTGTATGTGTGGGGACTTTAATTAATCTTCTGCTAATGTCACAATAAGCGGTGGAAATCAAGATCGATATAGCAAAGCAAAGTTTCCATTCTTTATCACATCACATAATAAGATTCTAGCAGTATAGTGGTCTCAGAAGTTAGTGTCTCATGTTGCCCCAAACTTATATGAATTTCAATACAATTCTATCAGATAATTAAATTGTCCAAATTTTAACACTAATGGTTCAGCTTGAGTGGAATATGCGTTAGAAATATGTAAGGATTTCAATATTCTATAGGTATAGTGCAAATGGGAGGAGAAGTAAGATCTATAAATGTTTCACGGTAACTGAACAACCGTGTTAAAAATTAGTTAGTATCTTCGGATCTATCAAATACCAGAGTAGAAAACTGCTCTAGACGTGACTGATACATGCAGTCACTACCTTATGATGATAATTAAGTAATTTGCAAAGAATCATAATAATGTAACAATCACAATCATACATAAAAACTCGTATTTATTCTGACGCTCACCATTTTCTATCATACTAGGAAAGCCCGTTGGCGTCCTAGACGCCAAAGAAGCTAGAATCAAAGATGTTAGTTAAGTTTGAAAATGGCTTTGGAATATTAAGTGGAGTTATAAGAATTACTGTGCTGACATGCAACTCAGCTG
>JAQGAH010001151.1:0-17885 GCA_034696885.1 Lepidocyrtus paradoxus | reverse complement strand
CGTGCATAATGGCTCAATAAGCAAGAAAAATCCCTCATCATTGTGTTCTCTTCGACAACGGACGGATATGATGATTATGTTATAATTTATAGGGAGAATGGAAAATATTGACCAACAAATGGACTTATCATCATCGTCATCATCATCAGTTTGGTCGCTCATCGATTCTCATTCTGATCTAGTCCATGCTCACGATATCAGGCTCAGAAGCCCTATTTTTTTCTATAAAATCCATATAATAAAAAATGGTTTAATCTTGAGAACGAAAAAAAATTCAGTCCCATTTTAGGAGGAGTAAATAGTCCCATCGCTCTAAGGCCATAAGACAAGAATAGTGAATATTGTTGGCATTATTTTAGCAGCTCAGACCCAAGCACGTTCTCCATTTTACTTTTGAATATAAAAAATTAGAGCCCCGGGAACCTTGAGCCCTTAAATATTTTTTAATGGACCTTTTATCAACGATTTGCGCGTGTTTTTTTTCGCAAAAGACAAAATCCAAACCAAACCACTAAAAGCTTCAAAATAAAAAAGTTCATCATTGGCCATTGATTGAAATCGAGATCGTCATTGATTTCAACTAATCACTATATTGATTTTTAAAACCTAAATTAGGTACTTTTATGCATCAGGTTTTGTGGCGGCAGTATACATGATGATGATGATGATGCTATTATTGATATAAAAAATAGGTGAAAAGCCACTGAAAAGTAGCCGCAAGAATGGAGGTAATTATCATGCATAAAAAACTAAAGCCCACGACGCGACCAAACCGATGGACGATAGCCGAGCGACACACGACAACTGCATCACTCTTCTCACGTTGAGTATGAAGGGTCTTCAAGGGATATTTTTTTTATTGAGGGTCACCATTTCATTTTCTCTCACAACTGGGGAAAAAAAGATAAATCCACTGAAGCTGACTCAAACTGAAATTGGACCGTCATCAAATCATCAACTCAAAGACTGATCAGGGATCCTCGTGAATTGGTTTGGTGATAAGGACGGGGGATGATGGAATAATAATACATATATAACGGCTCAATTAGATGGGATCATGATCACATTCCCGCAAGCACTAAGGACCTTTTTGTTCTTGAAGGGGGTAGAAAAAAGCACATGCCCTTTGAAATTCATAATATGGCTAATGTGCATTATCCCATGTTATTACTAGCCTTTGGTCACTATTCGCACATGACTGTGACCAGATTGGAAACTGCATCTGGGGGAAAATAAATGACCATTAATGTGAGCTGCAGAGTAATCACCAAAATAGCATTCAATTGTTTTTTCCCTTTCGTTCTGCTTAATTTTAGTATGGGCTATGTGGTAAAGTTATTTATTTTGATGTCAGATTATCTCTGAACATGGTTAATATCCATTTCAGGCTGTTATATAAGCATAGATGTAGTTGAGCTGAGAGACGCGAAGCTGTTAAGTAACCAGAGAAGGATCATTCATGGCTTAAATTATTACGCACATAATAAAAGAAAAATTGCCGCAATCTGCAGTGCAATACCGGTGCATCGCATTGGCAATGTTATTTATAATGAGGGGAATGAGCATGTTCTGAGCATGAAATTGCATTACACTCTCGTTTTTTTCGAAGACCTTTAGGCGCAGAAACGAGTGAAGTGAAATGGGGTTGTTTTGTTTGTTTTCTTAATTTTATAATTTTTTCTTCTAGTTCTGTGGGGATAGTGTTACGTTAGGTATTTACAATGAGATAAATTACTTTTAGGGAATGAAATTGAAGCTGTGGACTGGGAGCTCTAGTCACATCCAGCAGAATGTGTATGAGAGTTTGACATAATATGAAATGAACATGTTATTAAATTATTTTACTTATTGAGGTAGATTTCAGTTCTAAGAAGAAAAATGACGTGAGCAATAGTTATTGTATTTGACACGTAGATATTAGACGTTGCATATTATAGCATGACATGCATATGGCTGTACTGCGACATTTGGCATGTTGCATGTTGGGATGTTTTAGTTTGGAGTTGAGAATGTTTAGGTGGTTAGGGAAGTGTTAAAACCATTTCAAATTTAAGACCCAACTACATCACAACTAAATCACCACATGCTTGTGTAAACTACGAAATCCTGCTTGCCAAAACAAAAGCTTGGCTTAGAGCGTGGCATCATTAAATTATATGAGATGGACAGATTGAGTATGGCACAACTTTGGAGCAATTCACTTTAGTTGGTGTAGGGCAGTAGAAGAATATCATCTTTTGAGCTTGGCCAATATTGTGTTTTTACTCCTTTGCATAAACCTATTTTGCAATAAATAGCATTTAGTTGGATTATTAGATTAGATTCTAGAATCTTAATGCTAGATGCTAATTTAGAAATGGTACTTGCTACCAAAGCGGAGGAAACTTACGTTTCTTAATTCTCATTTGGGGTATTTTGAAACAAAGTAGTTGTTCACAGGCATGTCAGAAATTACACAAAACTAGCCCAGCTAGCCACATATAAGTCATTTCATAAGTATACCAACTAACAACACATTTTTGACCATTGCATACATGACTTAATGCATAATGGAAATACAACAATTAAAAATGAATGAATGTCTCCATCATCAATTCAACTCCCAGATTAATTTTCGATTTACGTTGATGAGTCCTGAGATAGTAGTACTTTACGATTACATACATGAATCATTACTTTTTTAAATACAAATTTAACAAGATCACCCTAATTATTTATGTATGTCCTCTCCCCCCATAAAATATGCTTATTTTAATGCTTCAAATATTAATGATTTCATCCGCTCGGGTTGCCTCATCTGGTCATAATAATCCCCATTAAACATCCAGTGCCCATCATAAACACGTGTGTGCAACGAAATAAGCTTCTCTACTTATATAAGGCATGATATGGATGATACACCTCTGAAAAAACTTTTTGCAGAGGATCTCTGAATGAATGGTAGATTGCGTAGGGGCTTACAACTGTCAGTGATTTTTTTGCAATAATAATTCATGTATTACTATATCCCTTTACTCATTTTAAGCAGGCTGCGTTTTTTTCCCAAAAAAATTCAAAAGCTCATTAGGGGAAAGAAATTATGAAGACATATAATCACAATCTACATTTTAGCCCCACATCATATCGGTATGTGTACACAAGTTGAAGACACGCATTATTAGGGGGATAATGAAGTGAACTTCTCGTAATAAACTGAGCAATCTCACATCTGAAATGTATAAGTGTAGTAGTTCTAATTGCAAATTAGTAAATCTGTAACAGCAACAGCTATGCAGTGCCACTGCACTCCCCTCCTGTCATAAAAGGCATTGCACTGGGTGGATATAATCTGATCATAAAGGCTTGTTATGACGATCATCAGCATCAGCCATGCAAGATCTCGTTGCGCCAATCTTATTTACGGTTTCCATTTTCCAACACTTCTCTAGGGACATGTGTAACTTCCCTCGATATGTTTGCCCTTATCATCTTGTTGAGTTTGTCATCGGTTAACATTCAGTATTTGAGTATTTAATAATTTGCCATTTTTTGTTACAGATTTTTATGCATTTTTCGATTATATTCTTCCCTTACCATTTACTGTTCCGCGGGATAAAAGGCATCATGAATGAAGAATGGGATTATACTATAGAAGCTTCCATAAACCAAAGTTCGAAACAAAGGACTAGAGAAACTGACAACAACTCATTTATGCTCATATCCCATTTTTCGTGCGTAATTATGTACATTACACACGGTTTTTTCTCTCTTCTTTGTTGATGAAAAAATTTCATTTCAGCTAAAAGAAGTGCTTGGCAAACATAGATATATCTGACAACAACTTAACAAGTTTACCAGCTTAGGTTTGAAGTATGAAACTGGCTAAATGAAAAAAAAACGCATGGATTATACATATTTTCTATACTCGTACACTTGTGGCGTTGTACTTTTTAAGATGAATGAGCTGTAAAACTGTTAAAAACTGTTTCTATCCTTTATCAAGTCATCATATCACGATGATCATCAGCATTTATGAGGAGATTAGGATTAACTGTTATGGAGTCTATCGTTGCTTTTGTTTCTCTCCTATAATGTTGCAAAACTGCAGTTTTGTGACAATGACCAATTTAACGGCAGCGACTTTAGTACAGGAAAAAACGTACAAACTTACTTGTTTGTACCATATATGTATGTATGATTGGGGTGTTTAAAAGGAGACCTCATAATACACATAATTGGGAGGTTATGTTTTTGGAGTGGACAGTACAATTTTGTTACGTAAGTATAAGCATCGTTATTTATAATAGCGACAAGAAAGAAAATTGACAATTTTACAAAAATGGATTATCCACCCGATCATACATAATTGCACATACTCGAACAAAAATGATACATACATACGATGAAGTCAACTAAGTCATGAATCGCCTTTATTTAAAAAAAGATAATCGAAAAGATGCAAAATATCTGTTTGCATTTATTTTAAAAACCTTAAAAGTTTGTGTAATATCAGCAAATTAACATTGACTTGATAACTTTAAAGGCGTGTTAAGATGATGATGGAGATGGAGAAGGATAACCATGAAAAACTTGAAATCACGCCAATTATCTTACATGCCATTTCCTGTTTTTTCTCCATTTCGTTCGCTTGCATTGCATTTAGAAACAAAAAACACATACTGTGCAATTTTATAATGTTTTGAACCTTTTTTTTTGTCGTAATTAGCAATTTTTCATTGTTTACAAATTGCCATACAACTTTAAAAACAAAAGGTCGGAGGGACGGTGACGGTGGAAAGGAATTTTTAAAGGCTGGATTGGAAAACAAAAGGGTTTAAAAATATAATGGGAATTCTTGCAGACAAAAGCTGAATCAAACAGTCTTGAAATTACTAATGGAATGCTCGAATGCTGAGCCATGATTGGTGTTATGAATGAGCTGAGCAAGAGATGCAAACAAATGAGAAGAGGAAGGAAGGATGTACGCTTCTTAAAGCATCCCTCTCTCGTAGTAATTTTTTCTACAATGATGAATCACTAATTATAATTGAGCATTAGTAAGTCGCACGCAGAGTGCTAAAATGACCTTATTCTATTTATTGTTTTAAAAGGATCTTATTTTATTTTAATGGTCATGAAAATCTTCAAATGGATTGTGTTTATTACTTTGTCAGTCAATATTAGATTATGAATGGATTACATTATACTGGGTGGGGTAAGGTAAGACATGACTTGGCTTTTTATTGGCAATTTTACATTATTTTTGAAAAAGTTAAGTTATTATTATTATGGCCAGTTATAAAGGGTTGCCTTTTCCACCTCAACTGCTCGAATTTCTCAAGGGCTTCGAGTAATTGATGTCTTGAGACCTGCTTAAATTCAAAGCTACTGCTCGTGCCTCTGGCATCCTTTGTGGGGACATCAATATCTAAGATATTTCCCTGTTGCTTTTTCTTGGGTTTAGCAGTGGACTGGATAACGTCTTGATAAGCACGATAGTAGGTTTCCATCAGTTTGGAGTTTACCATGCTGACCACCTTTTCTAACTCCCCTCCGGAGTAGGAATCGGTGAGCTGAGCAAATTCCACAAGGTACCTTTCCTCGATGGAACAATTCCTCCTTTGGAAATGGAGCTTCAAAATGTCAGTCCTCTCCTGAAGGGTTGGGGGCTGAAGTACGTATATCATGTCGAAGTCATCGTTGAACTGTAGTCTCTCGTGAAGTCTATCTTGATCGGATGTGGTCGCAAAAACTAGCATTTTCCCCTTTGGGACTGAGGCCAATTCTGACAGGAAAATGGAGGCAGAGCGATCATGTAGCCGTTCAATGTTGTCAAAGAGAAGAAGTGAAGCAGGGCTAGCTTCCTGGGCAAAGTGGAAAATATCCCTAAAGGTTAGCCCCGAACCAATGAATGGGCCGATGCAGTTTGACCCGTCAATTTTATAGAATCTCACTTCCTTCCTGGGGATCCTCCCTCGGAGCTCATTGAAGACTGCTTCAACAATGGAAGACTTTCCAGACCCTCGTTCACCAATCAAAAGAATGCTTCGAAGGACATCAAATCCTTGAGCCCGAGCTTGTTTCCGTAGTGGCTCCACAACTGAAGCGAAAGGTTCAATGATACGCTGCCGGGCAATTGTCTTTAGTTCCTCCAGTCCCGCAATATCCTTAAACGTTGTGGAGCATGACTCTGGGCAAACTTGAAATTTGTCATATGAAACGAGTAACCCCATGCGGTCAAAATTGAAGGAGTTGAAATGAAGGGCAGGTGTGGAGCTAATGGCTCGATTTAGCAGATGGGGTGACTCTGACTCATTTTTGGTAATCTTACGGCAGCTTGAAGTTGCATAATTAAGCTTGGTTTCATTCAGATTGGAATTAGTTTGGACTCCTTCTTCCCTCAGCAGTCCAAAGAATATTCCTCGAGCGTATTCCTCATGCTTGGATTTCCATGTCTCCTTTTCAAAGCTGTAAACAAGCACACCATATGTCTAAATCAGAGCTTACCAAAATGGGATAGATTACATATTTGCAAGGTTTTCATACTTGTTCGCCAGCAATCCCAACGATATTACATTTGCACCCAAGTAGATAAACATGCCTACGAAAAACTGGAGCCATTTCAAGAGAAGACTTTCAAAATAGTCGGCATAAAGCACATACTTACTGGTAAAATTATAGCCGGGTATAGCCACCGTAAAGGCGAGTGCGGTAAAAAACAAAGTTATAATGACGTTAAGTAGCATTTTTTCTTACGAAAATTTTCAACTATTCATTCATTATCATCCCCTCAAGTTAATATCTATATCCCCCTATAACATCTAAATCAGCTTTAGTGGAGCATTACAAACGCTAATTTGTATGCTTATCATTTTTGGGAGGGAAACGTAACTGTGAAATGTAACTTATGGCAATGATTGATGAAGTTAGTCATTTAGTCCAATTTACTTGTATTGGTTTGCTTGAGCATCTGTATCGAAACGTCGACAAACTGGGATCATTGATGATGTTGGCACGAATTTTTTTTACGTTGGAATTTGCTCCAAATCCAAAAAAGCCTCCCCGTCAAAAATGCACAATTAAGTCTTATCAATATCATCAATGCATCTAATGCGACTGCACAAAAAGTGACATTTAAAAAAATAACTTTTATTCGCTGACCTTTTTTATTGACCTAATTCAAGCTAATGTAAAACTAAAAAAGTTCACATTTTTTCCTTATTAAGTAGTTTTTCTCTACTAACATATCAATCATTAATCAATATTGATTTTACGAGATGTGAATCTGAGCATTGTTCACATTTTTATATGTTGTATGTATGTATTTATAATTAATCAAATCAGTTGTAATGTTTAATGACTCTACTATAGTTGAACAATTCCTCTTCCTTGGTGTGACAATTATTAGCAATTATTCAAAAAGTTCTCACATAAATCTAACATTAACATGGGAAATTAAGGTACTAGTTATAGTTATATGAATATATATGTAGTTTTTTTATACGTCAAATGAACATAAATTCGCTTGATTTGTCAACAAAGGAAATGGAAACGTTAATACGTCTGTTAATTAGCGTAAGAATTCCATTTTTGCATTCTTCTCTGACAACTTCCCATGATTTCCATCCATGTTTACATATCAAAATCACACTCAATAAAGTCACGAACGCCATGTATTACAAAATAAATTATTTTATGATAACTGTGATGAGTGATGATTGAGTAGGTATCTCTAGTTATCTATGCATCTAAGTTCATCTATTGATGCTGTATAACTTTGTTAACGATAATGATTGATTGTTTTGATTGAGATATAACATGACTAATGACCTTCTTCACTATTCCTTGACTTAACTGTATGATATCAATTTACAATCAAAATTTATTCCAAGATGAATTTGATGAAGAGTTGAATTATTACATTAATTTTTCTAATTAGAATAATTAGATCATAATTATTCTAATTAGATGTCAACGGTTAACGGTCGGCCAAATATAGCCCAAATTATGTGGAAAGAATCGAGACCGTTGCCTTTTGCTCGCAAGGCAATTTCGCTCTGGAAAATTCTCAATGTGCCCCATGATGGATGAGTAGGATGACCACAACAGGCGGAGCGCTACTTTTACCGCCGCTCTGCGCTAGGGATTTACAAAATCTCCAGCCAGATGCCCGCCCTAACTTGTACTTGAGTCGTGTCCGTGTGTATAGTAGTGTATCACCTGAGGTGATTCACCTCATCATTGTCATCATCATCTGTCATTACTTTTCATTTCCATCAATCGCCTCTCGTCATCATCAGTCAATAAAAAAGTAAAAAAGTAAAAAAGAAAAAGGATAAAAATTATAATTTAAATTTGACCACCACTGCCATCCGATCCGTCCCAATCGACAATCGACGTTATTGGAGACGGGGAACGACAACTAAGGACTAGGGAGGCGCGAAGCAGTCAAACCGGTTTGAGGCGTACTTTTTCGGAAAACCTTCAATATGCATCGGTGCAAGACGACGGACATACAAGACACTTGAACTTGTCCCTCTACAATTGGATAGTCGCTGTGAAAGTCAAGTTGAAATTCTTTCAAGTTTCGAACAGGCAGTTAGTGAAAGTTAATTTGTAGTTAAAATTGAAAGGCAACTGTAGCTGGACGCTGGAAGCAATTTGTTAATTTTAAAAGTTTAGTTCGATTGATTGTTGTCGTGGGGTAAGTTTTAAAGGAAATTTGAAGTTAATGGAGTGGACCATTATATGAATGACTTTGATTCGACCTTTAAGTTAAAGGCTTTAACTACTAAACTGTTTAATTATGAATTAAAGTTAATGTTTGGATTATTTTTTCATCTTTCAGAACAGTCACTATTTCCTTCCTGAGGGATTGAGACTTCAAAATGTCTTCGACGCCGACGTCATCATCAATTCCGAATCGTTGCCAAGAACCCACCCCTAAGGAAACAAAAGTTCAACGGCTCCTGCGTCAAATTTATGGACCCCCTCTTCCACCTCCCAAAATCATACTTGGAACTGAGGCTGAGCAGCGTACTGTTGCAGGATGGGTAAAACTTTTTGCCAATAAACGGAGACAGCCACCACCTCCCACTGCAAGACCGTTGAGTACCTCTAGTCAACTTCCTCCTCCCAAAGCCGAATCCACAGCAGCAGTAGCAGGCTCTTTAGGAAATGAAAGTTCGAATCATCAATCAGCTGATGCTTTTATGAATCCTCAAAATTGCCGGAACCCTCCAGGCCCTTCATCAAAATTAGCGGGATCGGAATCTGAGCCATTCAATGCCAATACTGGTTCGAGAATGGCAATACTTCAAGCTAACAGACGTATCTTGAAGACCTTGCAAAGCTTTAAGAATAAGACGGAAGGGGAACTTCAGGAACGTAATTTTATAATCAAACAGCTAACCGACACTGTTCAAGATTGCCAAGCGAAGATATTGGAACTGGAGCACGAGAAGAAAGACTACGTTAGTCGGCAGTCGCCCCTATTCAAGGAAATACAGGAAGACATTCAGAATTTACTTGGCAAGGTTAATTCCTTTGTGGGAACTGATACAGTCATCCCAGATCAACAATTTAATGCTCCAAACGGATTGCTTCGAACCCCAAGACCATATGATGGTCGAACCGAGGAATCTCAATTAACTTTAAACGCACTATTTGTTAAGCTGAAAAGTTTGGAAGAGAGCATTGTCAGTATTGAATCCAATAAGCTGAAGAGCATTGAAGATAGAATGATCAGGATTGAAACCGGCAATGAAGCCATGCTGGCAACTTTCAAATCAAGTGAGGAAAACTTGAAGAACTATATGATGGAGAACAGTAACAAATTGGATCAAATAGCAAGAATGTTCGTGCCAGAAAGACGAAGATGTATGTCCAGCTCTTCGGTGGGAACGTTAATAATGGATCCCGATCCTTGTCCAGTTTCCAATCCATTTCTTACATCACATTTCAATGAAGCCAACTGCTTGGGAGAAAAAGAAATTGCCAACATGTTTGATACAGAAATATGTAATGAGGAAGTAATAGAAATAGAAACTATATCTGATCAAGAGAAACACGATGAGGAACCAAATAACTCCATCTGCGATAATGTCACTTTTCCGGATATACCTGTGGAGACAATTTTTAGCTCGGATTCTGAACAGAGTCCTCCACCGGTCCTTCCTCAATGCTCTACCCCGCCACAAACTAATGTTTTTGAAGACAGCTTAAATGAAACAATTGAAGCCACGATGGAAGCTGATCGGAGAGATGGAGTTGAAACAACGAATCAGAACGACAAAATTGCGACATTAGAACATTCTGTACGACAAGGCAATCTATTTGAGGACTACTCGGACATCTCGGATGATGATCTGCCTCCAGCCATAAGCCCATTCCGTGATATTCCACCAGTAGATGAAGAAGAAGAACGCTGGCACACTATGCCCATCTTGCTACCTGAGGTTGCTCCCTTGGAACCAAAACCAAGACAGTATTTCGAGAATCACTTGGATGAAGGGAGAAAAAAAGAGAAAAAGAAGATAAAATCAAGAAAGTTTGGTACGAAATTGGAAGGGGCAAAAACCACACCCTCTCGTATTCATAAGTCTGAAGGTCATACCAAGAAGGTTCAGGAAGGTCAGATGGCAAATGAAGGAGCAAGGAGAAAAGTAGTTGGAATAAGGAGAGAAAAGCAATCCGCTAACTTGGAACTTCACCATTCCCGTGATTTCTCAAAATCTGGATTTTCCTGTTTGTGTGGGTCAAAATTCACTGGTGCGGGAGGACTATACGTTCATTTGGTAAAGAACATGGAGTATGAAAAATTTTCATGTAATCTGTGTGGAAAGCGATTTCACTATTTTTCAGGCTTGAAGGCTCATCGCAAGTCAACTCATAAAATGCAGTTTACTGCTGAGGTGGGATGCAGCAGATGTGGGCGGGTGTTCCATTCCAAGAAGAATAGGCAAGGTCATCGTGATTCAAGGTAATAATAATAGGTTTTATAATTTCATTTCATTTTCCTTATCATTCATTTACACAATTTGTGGTAAAAAATTTTATTTTGTTTCTCATTTTGTGTTTTCTTTATATCCAGGGGTCAAACGTGCTGGCTGTCAGGAAGTTACCAGTGCAAGAACTGGCAAATAATTCGCAACAAGCGTGTTCGCAATTCTTCCGCAGATTCTTCTTTGCCCGTTCTGTCCGTCTAGCTTACTGAAAATTAAAAGCTCTTTCTTAAATTATAATCTTTATTGCATTTGAGTGACTCAATGTGAGTCAGCTCAATTTTATTAGTGATTAACATTTTATTTCTATTTCGAATCTTTAATTGTCCAATATATTATAAGCAAAATGTATTTATTTATATTATTACATGTGTTTTAGTAAGTAATAAGTAGTGAACAAAGGGCTTGTTTGTTTAATAAATTGCTTATAACAAAAAAAAATCTATGCAGTCTTGAGTTCATATTTACTTTACTGAATTTTTATTAATCATTTAGTTAATTTTTGTTTTAAGTATATGTAATATATTTTATTTGGATAAGTTCTGGTCATGTTCAGTTATTCACAGTCCAGCATTAGGAAAATATACCTGATTGGGTCTTGATTGCAATTTGCACTCTGTAAGTAATGGCTCTAATAGGAAAAATTGGTTTTGTGTATTGTAGCTTTATACAAATTTTTCAACCTTATAATTTTCCGGGAATTTGCATTAAAAATAGTTAATAGTTTTTCTTCTATATATGCTACCCATTGAAACAGTTACGGCACAAGGGCAAAATCAACCTCTTAAGTATTTTACCAATAATATCTACATTCTAATTTCTAACTTTACATGCACTAAAGCTTATGAAAAAATGACGAATTCTATGTAGTAAGGTGTTTGGCTCGTGATGTGACTCATTCTAACAATTAACAAATAACATTGTTGACATCCAATTCCAAACTTACAAGGTCCATCAGGGTGAAATATCACAGCATGCCTATCAAATATCAGATAATTTAGCATTCTGAATTCATGACTGATTATGACTCACTGGCAAAGTGTTTTTCGAATATTGGCAAAGATAGAATTATGACATTCATCCGCATATGATAATGTTAACGTAGCAATATTCAAATTATAGTATGCTCTGACGAAGGCCCATATAATTCCGCATGAAAGGGTTGAAACAAAGCTTTGTTTCTTTTTACCATGAGTTTGTGAGTTGAGTATTCGCATTTGAATACGAACTTGTTTACTTTCCTATCCTAGGCATAAAAAAACATTCCTGAACGCTCCTGTTCTTATCCAATCTAAACCTGCTCCCTTTTCAACATTCAACTGACTTAACTCACTCCAAACAATCCCATTATAACTGGATTAACTATCGCTCACAAAAGTGCAGCTGCGCTTGCGTAACTTGGTCATTAGAAATGAAACTTAGTTAGGTAGTCTCCAGTCTCCACATTCATTACATTCCCATTTTAGGCTATTTTTTGCATTTATGTAGGTTTTGGCTTGAACATTACATGCTATATACTATTGGTACATGCTTAAAGCTGACTGCCGACGCAGTTCTTGGAATCTAATACGATGTTTAAAGTTTTATTGGTCTTCGGCTCGTTTTCTCCCTCTTTTAGCATCACCTGCCAGCCAAGACAGCATCACAGTAGTCATCGTACTAGGAAGCTGCTCCATAAAATCTCCATCATTGCCACCATCCCCGTTAAAACACTACTCCCGTTTCCTTCTTTCCATGTATAATCAAACTTCATTTCATGAAACATCCAACGACAAATTATTTTTGTACACGTAAGTACCGATAGCTGCATGGCTTTCACTTCTCATCGAGCATAACCGTGGTTGGAATCATTGCAAATTCATGTCAGGCAAACGGAGGATCTGCTATTCCGGCTTCATCATTCTTCTCTTGACATTTGAGAACAACCTCAATCAAAGTAGCCAAGACGCATTTTGAGCAAAAGTTGTAGTTGCATTGGAAAAGTTGCATGTTCGACAATTGTGTTGTGAGCCAACATGTCACAGTCACACCAATGGAGGGTCCAGCCCTTATTGGTTAGTCGGGCTCAGGTTCCACGACTCCCAAACCTGAGAGCGAGCTCGGAGAAAAAAATCGCCAATTTACAAAGAGAAAATGAAGCCCTCAAGCAAAGCAAGCGCCAATTGGAGGTAAGGAGGGAGGAAGAAAAAACATGAATTAAATCTAAACTGTTATTTTTTCATAGTCAAAGTCGGATGTGTATGGGAATAGAATAAAGCTGTCTCTTTGTTCAAAAACAGTTTAACAAAATCTCAAAAATTGAATTGGAATGACATAATATGGAATGATGATAATGGCATTTTTTAGGAACAAAATGCTAACCTGACCACCTTGAATACTACCGCTGTTGAGGAGACTCGACTGATTAGGACGGACATTGAAGAGTTGCGGACACAATATAGACAGTTACTGAATGCTTTTCAGAGTGCACGTCTGGAGAAAACCGCTCTGCAAGCTGAAATCCGGTGCTTGAACGACGAAAATGCCTTCCTTCGTCGACAAACCGAGGAATTTGTGAGTGTTTACTCCAAATAACTCATAATTGTTTAAATTAAAATTCAGAACATAAGACCATCATCATCTGTGCTTTCATTAATTGTATTTTTTTTAATGTGCTCAAATATGACATCTCGTCTGAATCATATAGAATGTTGGTCGCATTCCCCCTCCCACTCCCCCAAAAAGGGGGCTCCACGGGGGATATAATAAAAGACATCCCACCGTCTGCATGTGTGGGCTCCGCTTCCCCACGAAAGATGAGATGGAGAAGCACTTAAGGGAGAAGGTTAGAGGGCTGTTTGTCTGCGACTCTGAGGGCTGCCAAGACCAGCGCTTCTCATCTGAGAAGGATGCCAGGAACCATAAAAAGCTAGTACACTATGGACATAAGCAGTGGCTATGCACGGGATGCAAGGGGTGGTTTGACACTCAGTCTACGTTGAAGACACATCGGTCTATACAGTAAGTAATTGACTTTCCTATTCTGTTTAAAAAATTAATGCAATATAACATTATTTAATTTTTATTTATTGACTATGCAAAACCAATAGTAAATGTAGGAACAAGAGGATCGTGATGGGTTGTGGGGCCGAGTCCGTCCGGGAGGAGGATGAGATTAACTACGAATTGAATCTAGAAAATTGAGCTCTTCAAAGTTGGAAGACAATGATACAACATGTATGGATCCATATTATTCCATTAATTACAATTTACTAAATTATGACTAGTTTGACATTTTTTATTATATTTTATTATTTGGCATTTTAGCATTCATCTACACATCATATCTTAGGTTAGGTATGATGTATATGTAAATGTATGTGACAAAAGCTGAATCTTGACAATAAATTATATCCATTTTTTAAAATCTATTCTCCCCGTGTCCGATGATTATTTTGATTATTGATTAATTAATTTTTGATTTTATCAACGATAAGTTATCATAAAGTTAAATCATCTTAATCTTAACGAATATCATATCATGAATATCATGAAATGATTTACGAAAAACTAAAACGTAGCATCAGCAAACCCTAATTGCCCAGGAAGAAAGAAGATGAAAGTAAGTAAACACTATTGGGGTGAATTAAGAATTAAGAATTACAAAAAAATCCTCCATCCCTATTTCCATATTTTCCATCCATTTATTTCCGATTGAGTTTATCCTAATGATATTGATATTAGTTAGTATAGCCAGCTGTCCTCATAATTATTACGCTGAATTTAAAAAAAAAAACTTTAACTCGCGCTTTTTTATCCATTTGTGGAAGAGCGTCGTTTTTAAATGCACGTTATTAAGTGAGGAGAGACAGAGCCAAGCCATTTAGAGAGTGCATTTGGGAGAACTGAATGAACTGTACTGCTGCTGTCCAGGAAGGTAGGCGAGAAGTGACTAATCATTTTTTGCCTCTCTCTATGTCGGTGGTTGGGGTTGAGCAGTGTTGATAGGATTTAGTGAGTTTTACTTTTCACTCACATTCTTAAAAGCAGTTAACTTTCAGTTTCAATTTTGAAACCTTTGAACTGTTGGCGAGTGTAGCAAGTAGATTGTGGAAATCCTCTTGTGCTTTGAATTGACTGGGTAAGGTGCATTTAAATATATCTATCATTTGTGTTTTATTATTTAGTCATTAGTGCATTTTCCATAAATATAAAGATTGTGAATGAGTGAATGCATCAATGCAATTGGAGGGTGGTGATTTTGGTAATTGATGGCGTGTTTCGGTTGGCCGTTAACAGATTACTGATTATAGTGATTATTATTATGAACTTTGCATTTTGTACGTTTTCTCAACAGACATGATGAACGGGGATTCGGGAAACCGCGAAAAGAAGCTCTCTGATATGTCATTTGCAGAGGTGGAACTCTTAGTTAATAAATTTGAAGTCGAAAACCATGAGTTGAGGAGGCAGTTGTTGATATCCCTTCAACGAACTGAAGGAGTTTCCACAGCTGGTGACCAAATCAGACCAATTCAGTCTCTTATGGATCAGCTGAGGTATTATCAATGGCAGATCATGGTGATGAAAGGGCAGCTTATGTCGAGCCGACTGGAATGTAAGGACAAGGATGCTCTCATCAAGGACCTCCAAGATCAACTGTACAACTTGAAGGCTGGAAATATGGATGCCGTTAAGAAGCTATTCGAGACCAATGAAATAATTCAGAAGCAACAGTGCAACATCGTGGACCTCCTGATGACCTATGGCGAAACCAACCCTCCAAATCAAGCTGGCCCTTCAACCTCAGCAGATAAACGATCTGGGGATGAAGCTGGTGGTAAGCAGCGATCAAGCCAACCTTCTACTTCCAGAGCAGCAAGAGTGGGGAACAATGGAGGTGTTAAAACTAAATATAAGGCTATTATGCCTCCAGCTGAATGTAACGAAACTGAAATGTATGATCCAGCAGCACCGAAGATGACCCCTTCCCAACAATTGGCAAACATTTCTACTGACCGGTCACTATTGAATACACGCGTTTTTCCAGACTCCAACATTCTGAACTTACAAGTCAGTTCCGTTCCAAACCAAAGCGGAACCAAGCGAATCTGTTTCAAAAGTGTCAAGCAAGAACCCGAGTGAAAGAAGTAGGGCAGTTATTATAACTTGACGACGCATTGATTGAACTTCCTAATAATAATTTTACTTTGTTACTTGATTGCTTAATTGTTTTTTTTACTAAATGAACTTTTTTTCTGTAAAAGGTATCCGATACTTCAGAATCAATTTATTCCAATCCAATACATGTTCCCAATTTAATTTCCATACATGCAAGTTTTACTATATTACGATTTAGACAAAGTTTTACAAGCTTCAATACATTTAAAAAATACTGTTTTGTTATATATTTTGTAACTGGATTTCTCAAATAATGAATTGCGATTTGAAAAAATAAAAAAATGTTTGGTTTATCCATGTTTTATAAGCATCATGTATTCGTATCGTGATTACTTTATTTATTTTTTACTGTTGACTAATGACCATAGCTTCCTCTGCCACTACTACCCCTTCCACCACCCCCGCCATGATAACTAGTAGGTGGACTACTGTAGCCACTACTGCTGCCTCCACTGTAACCCCTGCTAGTGCTGGGATCTTGAGTGTAGGGATATGATTTAGTTAAAGTATGGTGTCCGTAACGTCCGATTGCTTCATCCACCGTTAGCTTTCTGCCATGCCGACTTTGCCCATATCCAGATTGATGCTGTCCTTGATTCAGAAGGGTGTTGTATGCATTGTATTCAATCTAGAAGTGTCATCATGTCACAAACCAATATAGTTGTAAGTGCATTAAGTTCATATTAAGAAAAAAAAACTTTAAATGAAAAATTAAATTAACTTGTAACTTAGATTAGAATACTAACGGCACTGTTAAGTCCAGGAATTCCTACGCCACCCTGGCCATAGTGTTCATCGCCGTTTCCTGGATGGCCACCTTTAAAAAAAATAGAGACAAAGATATTTATATTTTGATTGGGCAAAGGAATGTATGTTTTTGGCTTCTTCTTAACAAGATTTCTATTCAAAGTATTTCCTTACTAACCTGCATAGGCTGCTCCTCGTTTTCCCTGTAATTAATTACAAAATCGATAAACAGAACTTGAAAACCAGTTTTTTAAAATTTTAAACAAGAAGTTTATAATCAAATAGATCATGTCATAGCTCACCCGAATGTTTTCATATGTGCTACTTTCACTAGTAGGATTTCCAGAACACACAGACACAATCAAACTCACGAGAACTGTCACCCCAACTGCATAAAAACCTTTAGAAGTCATCACAAATTTTTAAAGTAAAAACAATCCTCCAAATAGAATGGTGCTGTCGACTTAGATCCAAGTTAAAGACGACAAAACCTAGAACGATGTAATCCGCTTTAAATATGCTCCCCTTTTCCAAATGTGGTTAATAGGTCGAGTACCTTTTAAAAAATAGTCCATTAATTCATGCTCTCTTGTTAGTTAGGTGCATTTAAATCCTTATTCATTACACTTATTCAAAAATTACGAAGGATATCTTCAAACCTGTTTTAGTTCTTTGAGTGTTTTTTTAATAAAGGGGGTATTGTCTGAAGGAAGTCTTTGTCTTTGTTTGCAATTGATCATTTCAATCATTATTTCGTATTCAATCTTTTAATTCGCGTTTATTACTTACTTTAACATTTAATGCAATTTAAAATTGAAATCTCAGAGTGTCTCATAATGCCCTAATTGCGTGCATAGGTCTGCTATCAACTTGTATCTACTTTACTACTTTGTTTGTTGTAGTTAGCAAAATGTCAGTCTCATTAAACGCCACATTTTGTACTTTACTATTCAGTTTCAGTTTCAAAAGATTTGAATGAGCAATTCATTGAAAGTA
>JAQGAH010001150.1:0-17903 GCA_034696885.1 Lepidocyrtus paradoxus | reverse complement strand
CACTCGCAAAAAACTACAAATTGCACTATTTCTTATTAGAAGGACCGCATAGATAGATTTGGCGAATAATGTAAAATTTAAAGAAAACGCAATGGATTGGTGTCTTACGATTGAGCTGACTATATAGATATGTATAAGAGATGCGAAACTATTTGCGATGATGATGATGATGATGACGTTAGTGAGGAGATGGAAATTAAAATTTTGAAGGTTGACGAGTTCACTTACACACTAGATGTTTATGTGGGGATCTCTGCGGTAGTGAAGAAATTAGTGACGTTAGTTGCGTTGCAAGCCTACAGGTTTTCCTTCCTACTTTGATTTTTGCAAGTATTGGTTTCTGAGAACTGCAGAGCAGGAAAGCTCTTTGTTCGACGCAGTTAGCTTAACTGGCCTGCCACGAGATGAGAACTCATCTCGAGTCCCAATATCTCGATTTGAACTACAATGTTCAATGGATTGTTTGAACAGGGGTGATTTTCAGCAGTAAAATAACAATTTTCTGGCTTTGCATATTGCTCCTTTAGCTATAACTACTCTTATATATCAGTACATATTTGATCTATGATCTATGATCCCATCTAATCAGCCCCATTTAAAATAGAATAACCAGAGCAGGAATAACAGAACCGCGCTTGTTGATTTATTTCTTGTTTTTATTTTGGAATGAATGAAGGAATCAGGATGGAAGAGTTATGGAGGCTTATAATCTGATATTGATAATTCTCCTCAAATGTTCCATTTCTTCTCATTCCAAATGTAAACAAATTAGCGTGAGAAGAGTTCTCAAATGAGAGATAAAATGCTGGTATTGTGAGGGCATAAGCTTATAAGCATCCAGCAATGTGAAAAGAGTAATCCAGCTTATCACACTTTTTCCCATCGGATTTAATTTTTACAGTTAAGCTTTCATTCTGAATGAAGCATTTATCATGTCAAGTACATAAATAGAAGTCATAGCATGTATAATTTTAGATTCCTGGACATTGACTTTTTTGACTTTTCAAAGCAACAGATAAGTCATTATTACTTCGTATCACATATTTTCCTCGACAAACTCAATCAAGAAAATTGAGTTGTGCTAAATGGAATTAAATGTGCGTTATTCTGCGCAACACAACGGGTTGATCTGTGCTTCCGCAAATATAACATATCTTCTGCCTACAAGGAACAAGCCCCGTAAGTGGTCGTGCCTAAACTTGATACGACATATGAATATCACTGAAAAAATTGAGAGATAAGGATAGTTAAATACTGTCTACATTGTGCATATTTAACAGCGAGCATTGAGGTACTTAATGTACATTAGTATAAGTAGGAAGTACTTATGCTACTACGGACCAAGAAGATTGTTTGTAGTTAGGACTCAATCTTGTTCCTCGCCAGTTTTTTTATCCCAAAAATATTTGATTGATGGCTAAAAATAAATCAAAACGTTTTATTCATTTATGATAACAAATATATGAATTATGAATGGCTTATTTGGGATGTGAAGTACTCCGTCAAAAACACAAAATATTCGGGTCAAGATTACTGATTTATATTTATTTTGCAGAGGAATCAACTTAATAGTTCTGTCAGCATTTTAAATTCTTGACTGAACTCCAGAGAAGTAAAATTGGCAAGATGATAATGAAAGGCACTCATTTCATAATATTTGATTTATTCTTTCTAGAACAAAGTTGAACAAAAGTTTGAGTAACAAGACCAGTACATTAATTAGACCGACCTTGTGAGCATCCCTTAGCACGTACATCCCACAATGCCTCTGGGAATCGTTAGCTCCCAATCTGACAATGACAATCAATTGCTCATCAGCATCCTCTTTGCTTTAAAATCCCTACTCTAACGTCAGCCCAGCCCGCACCCATCCATCATCAAATCATCTTATTTTTAGGTACATACTTACCTTTCAACAATAGTGATCACATCTTCTTGATAATAATAAGGACCCAAACTTTAGTGCACGAACCCACCAACAACTCGCCTTACCGTTGCAGAGGATCTCAACTAGAGTAAAAAATCTGAGCAGTACTCACATAAGCTGGTAGACAGTCCATCACTATACACTAATCACATCCGCATCCATTCTGTTCCTAATAAGAGTGTAGGATGCTCAAACGAAAATAGATTTTTATAAGCCTCCTAATACCTTCAGGTATTTCCTCCTTTTATGCTTAATTCACATTAAGGGTCGACGGGAGGACAATAAATGTCCAGTTATCTAGATGAAGATGCCTGATGAGATTGATATGACAAATTGATGCTATTATCATTACGCACAGGTTAGTCAGAAGCTATGTGATCTCCGCTTGCATTAAACTACTAGTTCCTTCCGCCTTCACTTGCTGCTGCTTGCTGGAATTTTGCCTTCCCCGCAATTAGGATATTTTTTTGCATAAACGGAACATTTGCAAGTTGTGCTAGCAATATGCCATTTCAATCTACGTATATTTCCCATGTTGATCCGTGTTTGCAAATGAAAGTGACATCAAGTTTGTAGTACAGAGCCGCTATATAGCTAAACTGCAAAAAGTTTTTATGTATAAATACTAAAGACATGTGGAGACTCATAGTTTTCTTCTCAGCCTCCTTCTCTAGACAAGTCTGGATTACGGTAATATTGTCAAGTGGTGTGGTGATAGAATGCACAAATCTGACTGATAAGGACACAGATATTGAGGCTTGTTATGCTGCTCACTTGGACCCTCAGTATTTGCTCCACCCTGAGAAATATCTTAGAGCGGTATGAAATCGGATTAAAGATTTAAAACTTAGAAGAGAAAGCTATTTGGAAAATTATTTGCAAGCTTAAGAAATTTTATTCCCGTACTACAGCCAGATATTATCAAGCGCTATGGGTATCCTGTTGAGATTCATCACGTGATCAGCGAAGATGGCTATGTGCTGGAATTGCATAGAATCCCTTACAGTCCCAAATCTCCACCTGGGACGGGACCAAAAACTCCAGTTTTTTTGCAACATGGAATCATGTAGGCTTTAAATTAATTTATATGCGCTAATTGTACATGATATGGCTTGTATTGTGTTCAGCAGTTATGAAATGAAGTAGTTTGTATGTAGGGCTTCATCTACCTGCTGGATACTACCGCCTGTGGAAAATGCACTAGCATATCGAGTCGCCAACCTGGGATATGACGTTTGGCTAGGAAATGTCCGAGGCTCTAGTTATTCCCTTACACATATGAAGTTTGACCACACCTCAGCTAGATATTGGGAGTTTAGGTACCAGACTAAAGATGAATGATGATGACCCCTGTTTAAATGTCTAGTTAATCTCTCTGTTTTCATTCAAGTTGGCACGAAATGGGCTACTACGACATTCCAGCAATTATCGACTACATCTTGGAAACGACAAAATACACAAAACTCCAGTACATAGGGCATAGCATGGGTTGTACAATGTTTTTCGTTTGCATGTCCTTACGCCCCGAGTACAACGAGAAGATCGACACAATGTTCGCCCTCGCCCCGGTGGCATATGTTGGGAACTCCGGGAGCTTCATCAAATATATTTCCCCCTTTTCTTACAATTTTCAAGGCATTGTCAATTTTGTGTCAAGGGGCCAACTCATTCCAGAATACCTTAGGGTGATTTTGAACCCAATTATGGCGACAACTTGTAGTCTCCACCCGACAATAAACTGTCATATTTGCAATTCTGTGTACTTTGCCCTGTTTAACTCGGATGGGAAGCAGATGAACTATGTAAGTGAGTAAAACTAATAATGCTACATTTTTAAAGGAACCTAAAACTGACTTTTGGAGTAATTTTGAATTGACATTTTTTCAATTTCCAGACCATGCTTCCGGTACTCACTCAGCATTTTCCGGATCGAGTGTCATTCCGTTCGATTACCCACTATGGACAAAACTTGGTTACCAAAAACTTCCAGCATTTTGACCAGAGATATCGCATCCCCAATTGGATGAAGCGATTTTTCCCTAATAGGGGACCTCCCCCACTGAAATATGATCTAACGAAGGTCACAACCCCGATTGTAGTATTTTATGCTGATCAGGATATCCTTGCTGATCCTAAAGTAAGGCTAAGCTCATCTGCTAAACTGCATACTGTGCCATACTATTTATTACCTTATCTTATCCTTAATTAATTATTTATGTATGTAATAATTTAAACTCATTTCCAAACAGGACGTGGCCATTCTAGTACGTGAGTTGCCGAATGTGAAGGCCGCGGTGAAAGTGTGCTACCCATATTTTAATCACAACGACTTCCTCTTTGGAATAAATGTGAATGAGCTTGTTTATGATAAGCTACTTATGATTCTGGGTGGCAACTGGGATGTAGACTTTCAATGCGATAAGACATACGTCAACGGCTTCAACTATACGTCCGATTTTATTGTAATTGAACCCTGAAGAAATCAAATTGTAAAGCTTCTGTGTTTAAAGTGTGTTCATTAAACGTACATATTTGTTTAAGCAGAAAAGAATGATTCTTGTTTATTTCCTTTATACCACCGCACAAGTTTATATTCACACACATGTTAATTAGCATAGATTAAAGTTTATATTAGCTTCATTTAATTACGACTAGATTTTTTGACTATAGTTAACTTTGGTTGAATTGGAAATTCTACTCTCCCTCCAAACCCTTTGAATTATTATTTGAATTATCCTCATGACTGTTATAATCTGGCTTCAGTAGCTCATCAATACTAAATGATTTCACTTTCTTTGATTGTTTTTTATCAACCAAAATGGAAAACGCCTTGTTGGAGGGGACGACGCTTTGATAACTACTGTCACAAGGGTGATTACCAGAGCACTTCATTTTTAAACTTTCTCCATTGTTAGCTGAAGCTGTAAGATTCACAGCAGCCATGTCGCCACCCATTCCATTGCTTTTAAAATCCCGAGCTATCATCCCTCCCATACCTGATTTCAGACAATTTTTCTCACTGCCACTTCCATAAATTGACTTTACTTTCGTTTTGTTCATCCCAGACAAAAAAGCTCTGGAAAGTGATGATGACTGAGAAGATGACACAGGAATGTAGGAAAACGCTTGTTTCTTTGGGGTCATCCCTGCTAATCCAGGATCTGAAATTGAGGAGAGGTTATATCCCCCCACCTCTGTATCAGCTTGACTGCGGTTAAACTCCAAGGATGAGTCTTGTTGCAGAGTGCCCCAAAGTGGGAGACCAGCAAAGTAGTTGAGATGCTGTGCAAATGAAAATCGGAGTGATGAGGAGGATGACGATGATACAGAATTATTTGAATTTATATTTCGACCACCACCACCAACCCCAACACCTTTTTCCAAGATGGAAGCTGACAATCTATCTGAACTTTGGCAAACATTTCGCTGAATATCGATTACGGCGAGGTCACTGTGATGATTAGCCATAATGTTCAAGCTGACGGGTGGACTTCTAGTAAAGTGTGGGGCGGAAGAGGAGGCAATGTTCCGACTGAGAGATGACAAGATGGTGGAGGAGTTTCGACAGGAATTTATTAAACTGGAGGTTGAAGAGGAGTGAGACTGCGATGATGATACTGTCGGTCTGGTTTCATTGTGTTGACTCTGGCGTTGCTGTTGGTGGTGGTGATGATGAAAGCTAGAACTTCCTGTATTGCTGGGAGGATTACCTTGCATGACTCGATTCGCCCCAGACTCTCCTTCCATTCCTCTAGAATCTTCGCCCCCACAGTCCATTCCCATTTCATTTCCAGTTATCATCCCCGAGTTACGGAGGATTCGATTGATGGAGCTTATGCTTGGAATGCTGTGAATTCATTTATTTTATACATCTTGCATTGAATATGAGTAAGTGGAATCAATCAATGTATGTATATGAGCATTAATGTGACAATGTAAGCCATTAAAGCTGTTCAATGATCAAGCAAACTGATGCAATTAATTCTAGTAGCTGTTACAATAAAAGTTTACAAAAACTTACGAATTGCTGTCACAGACTCTCTGTGATAAAAGGAGCTCTCTAATTTCCCAAGCGAACATTGCCGGATTTTCACTTTTTAGTCGCAAAATTTTCTTCACCACATTTGGGGTAGCAACTTGCTGCAACCAATTTTGACGATAAAATAAAATTTTTAGGTTTCACTTTTGCAACAAAATTTTACTCTCACCCATGACACCCATTACATTAGATCTTTACCTTAGTTTTGGATCCACCGATAGAACCCGGCTTGATCGAACCTGTCTCGTAGAACCTCGTCAAAATCTTGGAAACGCAACCGTGACTCACTAAAAGTTGCCGTGAAATGTCACACGGTCTCACCTAAAAAACACGATATGATAATTGATTGAAATTTAGTATAGTAAGAATCTCGATAAAAACCTCTTCTTGCTTAAGTTCTCGTCATACCCCCATCAAAGCTAGTTCAACAATCCGCCTTCTAACATAATCGGGAAGTGGTCGTCCATTAACAAACACCCCTCCTAATTGATTCACACCCGCTTGACCTGGATCAAATAAAATTAAACAATTTTTTTTAAATTATGCTAATCCGGAATCAAACACGAAAAGTAACAGTGTATCTTCCTATTAACTACCTGTATGGGGCATTGTGAGATAAAGGCTATTCGTCCCGTTTTTTTCTAATTTTGGTGGGCGCTCATTAGACTTCAAGTGACTTGTAAAAAACTATATTTTTCCAGTAATTAAATGAGAAGTGGCAACTTAAAATTAAAAGTCTGTGATTAACAAGCTTCCTAACAATAATTGTGTTGAATGAACCCTCGCCTCCAAGATACTGATGTGATGGAGTGAATTAACCTGCTTAAGACTAATTCAGTATTGGCTACGTTTCGAAACTCCTAAAAAGTCAGTAATTCATCGCAAAGCATTAAAGCATAAAGCATGGGATTCCATGATGAGCACCCTGCACTCTGCACAGTATCATAAACGAGACGGGATGAATGATTCCATGAAATGTTATAATTCCACTTTTCACTCTTTCCATCCGAATAATACTAGTATGACAGGAGAGAGACTTGGGTATTTCCAAACTGGTTAAACTGTGCATTTCCCTTTCTACCAAATCCCAGCATAAGTGAACGAAAGTCAAATAGAAGATCGGCCCAATAAGTCATATCCATATCCAACATGGACAACCCTCCTCCGCTCCTTTCACCACCAAAAAAGGCAGGTTTCATGTTCCACTAGTGAGAGAAAACCATACCATTAACCGGGGTCTGTGAAGTGAACCAACTTTGTTCGCTATGGTACGGGTATGCCTCGGCATGGCATACCGTTCCACAACAGTTCTGTTCCTCCCTTCCCTGAATCCCATCCGTTTCACAACGTGGGAGGCTCCTGAAGCCATGAGCAGCCATTCCGGTTAGACGTGACTCTGGAGCATAGCCTATTATCCTTATCGTTCCTCATCATCCCTCCGTCCTTATTTACACCGCCACCATGCTTGACTGCCTTTTAATGCAAAAAGAGTTAAGCCACTCGGGAGAGAGAAAGAGCGACGGAGAGAGTCAAGTGAAAAGGAAGAGTCCCTTGGGATCCCTATCTCTGACTACCCGGTGCACAGATTAAATGGGGAGGAGGTGGCACTGCCATGCCACTCCACTCTTCCAGCTACTGTTGCGTAGCGAGCTGGGAAAAACTCATCAAGTCCTTTCTCCTCTTCCCTGTGGCTGATGAACGGGAGCATCCAATCCATTTATTATTCTCTCTTGACAATTTATCCTCCTTTGTCCAACTCTAATTACTTGTCTCTGGTCGTGGCTGATAAGGGAAGCCACACAATCTCGGGAGGATGGATGGAATACGCTTTCTCCACTCTGTTGAGCTGGTGGTCCTTGTGAAAATATGAAGGGGATCAGTGAACTGTGCAAGTGTGAATTAAATGCAGGGTTCTCTATTGTACCATCATCATCATCACGAACTGGGAAATAGAAGGCTATACGCTGGACTCACTTCTTTTGAAGGATTCATCTTCCTCCCACGTTTTAACCTTTTTCTATCAAGTCCTTTCTGCTAGTCAAGGAATGAAATGGATGATGAAATGAAAAGCAGGCGTAATTGATTTTTTTTACAGAAGAGCTCTTGGTCTCCTTTCTTCTTTCAAATATTGAATGAATGGTTGGTGATGATAATAAAAAATAGTCAATCTGGAGGATGCATATGAATAGGGAATGAAAATGAGCGGAAGTATAGACTAAAGCCCGGGGATCGGTTGGTTAGTTATTAAGAAAGCGAAGGCCACTTCAATAGAAAGCTTTTCGGGATTCACAAGTTAAAGCTGGGGTTTAAAATGTTAAAGACTAGTTTATATAATGCCTTGACATCATTCAACGGTAACAACCACAGTCATACTGCATTATTACGGTTTGGAACTCATCTCCGCACGCAATTCTGGAAGAATGTCACTGACTTATGTTTGATGGTGAATACCGAGGTAAACACCATGGGAAGTTTTTACGGCATGGTAAGTTCCATGGTTGGAGTGAATTGCTTTCAGCTGGCTCGTGTTCGTATTTTAGGGGAAACTGATACAGTTAAAAATTCATTGCTTGTTCCTTTTCAAATGGATTATTTTAGCTGAATATGAATCGCAAATTATGAACATTACTTGTACTCATATAGGCACATACATATTTTGGCTTGACTTAACCAGGGACTCAATTTCCGTTCCCATTCTTCGCTTCCTGAGTTATAACTATCTTTCGTTATACTTATTTCCCGAAAGATGTCAAAGGTAGAGAAAGTTCCTAGTCATTTGTCATTCAATGCGATAAACTGAGACTGTGCTTCGGAAACCTTTCTCCAGCTGAGCTACAAAAAATTTGGGTGATTGGAGGTTTTGTTACTCTTCTAGATATCCGGATTGTAACGATGAGCTAATGAATAAGTAAATGACCTCCATTAAGTATTTATCTGAGCTCGGGAAGCTACGATATGACTACTGTCAAGAGACAGTGGCCAATCGTTTACAGAACTTCAATTTCCTGTTCATAACATATTCCTGATTATGATCATTCAGAAAATGAGAACTTGTTACGAATTTGTTATCTTGTCAATTTTATTGATGAGGTACAACCAGTTCTGGAATGGTTTGCTATGGCCAGCCCCGGCCTCACAACTTACAGTCACGGAATCAAATACTTATCTCGATTTACACGTGGAAAGGGGATGACAGCAATGATGTGACGTAACCATATTTCACTTGTCCTTATTTGTCAGTGACAGTTTAACAGCTATTTTCTATTAAATTATTTAAGATGATTGGTGAGTAGTACTCAGAAACGGATTGGGAACCGGAAAAGGAGCCTTGATGATTTTTACCAGTCATAAACTGCAAATAGCAGTCATTCTAGCAGTTTTTTATTTGCAAAAATTTTCTTGCAAAGTTCAACAGAGCATAAATATACTTACGATTATTTTGCTTTCATTTTAGGGGTGATTTAAATCGAATTGGATTGGACGGGATGGCAATGCGCTGATAACCTCACGCACTCATCCTTGTGGATTACACATTGGTTTACACAAAGATTACACAAAAGGACAGTTTTTATAGATGTTAATCAAAAGTCGATGAGTGGATCCCTAATCCCAAGAGCCAAAATTCAACTTAGAAAAAGGTACAATATTGTAAATGTTATTTAGGATCGGAGAAGCATGAAAACAGCAAAAGTGCTAGGGTGATGGGGCAGATCCGTCGTCCGATAAACAAGCCTTTGTCACAGGTTTGCGTGTACATTTGTACTTCCACTTGAGAACCTACCAGAGAGCACCCAAATTTGATGGAGTTAGGTAGCTGGACTGGAGCGACCAGAAGAAGAGAGAAGGGAAGAGAAAGGGGTGGCTGTTGACAATGCAACCAGGCCAAAAGAAGGGTTTCGATGTTGTTCCTTCACATCCACGATGTTAGTCTACAAAAGGATTATGATCATTGTTTTGTAATTGACAAATAAAGCTGAACCTTATGAAATGAAAATTTATGTAATGAGTAATGACGCATCATCACAGTTGTATTGCGGCTCCCGGTTGTTAAAATGATACTCGAGTGATTACGATCGCAAACTATGAAATTGTTGTATCAAAACTGTTGTTTTTTTATAATGAAACCTTTTCCAAGTCATTTGTTTCCATTTATGTAGACATGAGTTTGGAAGAGTTGAGCCTGCATGCATGGAAAAAAGTTGACAAAATAGTAACTTAAAGAAAATATATTGGGCGGATTAGAATTGGAAACAACGACTGGAAGGGTTGCTATCTAGTGTGATCTCTGATTATTAAACAAAAGCCATTATGAGGATGCTGAATTGGATAAAAATCTTTTCAAGGGTTGATTATTTTGCGCTTTGTTCCAGAACTGTTGAGATAATAAGGGAGTCTTACTGGCGTAAATGTGTGTTCCGGTTTCCGGTCCTCCCCTGTGGGCAATTTAATAAACGATGGTAAAACTGGAATGAAAAAATAGGGGTTTCTTGTTGAAAGGATTAGATAGGGTGGGATATGAATGTTATGGAGAGTAATAGTGGAGTTAATATTTAATTGCACGATATGTTTAGTACATGAGCTAATCTTTACTAATACTAAAATAAATAAATACAATTTGAATTAAATTTCAAAATGAATGCATTTCCTGTTAACTGCGATTATGTGTATTTAGAATGTGCAGTACTCTATCATACACTAAAATGTCCGCGTCATTGCCCATGATAAAGTCGATGTGATTAAACGCAGGCCATGCAACTTCATAAACTTCTTTTATCGTCTCTGCCAGCATAGCTTCTTGGGTGAGCTCAATATCCTGTAGAAAGAGAAAAAAACAAGGTAAGCATTTTGGGGTAACGCGAGACTAATTTTTTACCCTATTAGTTTTTACAGACTTGAAAGAAAGCTATCATCAATTTCGTTAACTTACAACGGGAGGGACGAAATTGTCATTTTCCCCGTAAAATATGTAGACTGGTGCAGTGATCGCCTTCAAGTTGTAGTCCGGAGGATTGTACCACCCATATCGGTCGAAATTCCCAAAGAAGCCGTAACTATACTGCCGGAACTGGCAGTTGAGCAGGTTTTGACCAAAGTGCACTATGGTCTTTAGCGAAGCAGTGTTTTGAACTTTGGACAGGATGTTGGGGAGATTTGTCTTGGGAAATGTTTCAAGTTAAGCATAAGTTTCCATTACTATCTATATTCCCATGAATTCATATAAAAGTACGTAATTTTGTTTTTATAATATTTACATAATTTGCTTGAGTTGCATCATATCCAAATAGGAAGAAGATAAGATTGTCGCAAATTCCACAACGCAGGGCTGTCGGACTGCAGAACTGTAGTGGGGATAAGCCTAAATTTTCCAATGTGTTATCTCCGTTAAAATGTCCTTGGAGGGCGTGATAAATCCAATCCTGGAAATTTGGAAAGTAGATAAAACCAGTAAATTTAGTCCAATTATGCCCAAATTCTTTTACTTTTTAAGGACATTTTTATGAAAGACCTGCAAAGGTGTTCCAATAATCGAAGTAAAGCTTCTGATTGGAGTGTAGGCGTGACCAATGTAGAGAGCCGGAGCTAGCATTGCAATTGCCTTAACTTTCTCGTTCAGCTCAGGGATTTCAGATAAGGCGATAGAGATCACGGTGCAGCCCATGGAGTGGCAAACGTATGATATTGAACTTTGTCCAGTTTCTCGTAGCATGAGCCTAATGAGAGCTGGAATGTCATACATGCCGATCTCGTGAAGTCTACAGAAATGAAATTTAAATGTTGAGGAAAACCGATTTTTTTTCAAAGCGCTTCATAATAACATCTTAATAGTGATCAGTTCCTTCCCATCATTTACCCGAAATCCCAGTATGTTTCATCCGAGGTGGTGAACACGACGTGCTTTTGGGAATATGATGTTCCACGACATGACGCCAGCCACACATCATATCCCGCATCTGTCAACTTAAATGCTTTACAACATAGCATTAGTCATAAAGAAAGTTTTAAAAGTTGAAGAAATCCAATCAACTCTTTCCCATACTTACCTAAATTCCTGTCTCCATGTTGCAACAGCCAAGCATCCGAATCTGCCAATAATCCATGATGGAGAAGAACGGCAGGTTTGCCTCTAGCAGTCGGGGATTTTGGCCCTCCAGTGATCCGGAATATGGTGAGTATGTAGCCGTCATCAGTTGTTACATTGTCGTAGGTGATGAGGTCATAGCCATGCAACAATATCGTTTCATTCTATGGTGGAAAATGGACTAATTCATTATATTATACAATTCAAAGACAACAATAATTTATCTAGATTCTTAACAGGTCAGACACTTACAGTCTTCTTATCTTGATCCGGGTGCTTTCCACTGTTATTTCCTCTGCTTGCATTAACTTCAGCCTCGCACTGTGCAAAATCCTGCTCAAACAACGTGGAATGTCGGGGACTGGCAGGAGGACATGAATTAAAAGACAGCCTCGGCCATTTGCTAGCTTCCCTTTCCGTTCCAAAGCCAAACGACAGCAGGGAGAATGGAAATTTAAGAAAAGAAAATGACGGGAGGAATGAAGTTAAAAACGAAGGAAGTAGAGCAGCACTGGTCAATTGTGAAATAAATAGGATGAGTAGATTAACTAAAATAACGATAGATAAAACCCGAATCATTTTGAGCTTTTTTTTATAAATGAATTGTATCCACTATAATGGAAAATGATGGTAAACTAGCTCAACAAAATGGAAGTCAGAGCGGGGCATGATGAGACTTTTTAAGAGAGCTAACACTTTTGACCCGTGACCATTTAAAATATTTATTACTTTGTGAAATAAACTTATTCTGGACAATAACAAATCACACAATTTTCTTCTGGGCACTATTAACTCTGCTCTTGACAAATTTTAACAATGCTGTGGGGACTACTAGAAGAGCTTTCTGTTCGTACTGCTATGCTGCTTATAATAGAACTTACCCATTGCAAGTCTTTTTGTTCCATTTAAGGCCCCTCTTCAAAAATAGGTCGAATGCATAAGTCATCATCTAATCTTTCCCTAAATATTATGTCAATATAGAAATCAGGACCTGTCCCATTCAACATAACATAATGCAATGGGTTGGCCAAGTGGTCAGAAATACAAGATGAGTAAGGTGCTACCCGTGTTCGTGCAAACCGTTATTCTCTGTTCAGGTGGATGCACAGGTCTTGAATTTCATTTTCATACAAAACTTTCAATACGCATAATATAAATCCAGTAATTGGTAATAGGTCACACGTGTGCTTATACAAACAGTTCGATTTGAAAGAGCTGTCCCGTCCCATCACAATTCATAGTGGGGTGGGGGGCTTATAATACATTGTTAAAATTTCCATTCAAGCATATTCTAATTTTAGAATGGATGTATTGATTGATATTTATCCACGTGTTCAATTCTTTTAGCTTTTTACAAAAATGCTGTTCTCCCAGCAATAGCACGGAGCACAAATACTTCTAGAATCTGTACACATAAGCAACAAGGTCAAAGTTTAAAAAAAATCTCGTAAGCCAAAAAAATGCAAAATGGAATTTACTCTCAATTCAAACTTTTGAGAATAATGAAATTACAATGAGCAGTATGAAGAATGGTCGAGTCCATAGCAAAAACATCCTCCGCCAAAGGCATACTGGAATATCTGTGTTATGATTTATGAACTAATATTAAGAGCCTTGAACTATATGGAATAAAAAAGTAATCAAAACTTTTCCAAATCACTAATAAAAATGTAATTTAATAGCCGCCCAAAGAATATCTATGCAAAACATGTTTCTACTCGAATGGAGCTATAATTTGTTATTTTAATAGCTACTTTTGCCGCTGTATGCTATTCTTGGAGAAGAATAAATTTCATGTTGAAATATCAATGTCAAAATTAGCTAACTCTGAGAACAGGAAATATCTCAGGTTTGCACATTGTTTAAGACATGGTACATATGATTCCCTAATTGAGCCTTGTTTACAACTAATACGTTCTCCATCAACTCATCGTCAGACAAGTTCACTCTCACGTGTACGTCTGAGTTTTTTTTGTTAAGCTTGTCTGTAGCATAGGTAGATGTACATTGTACATTGATATAGATATATGTTTGCTCATTGTTTACATTTTTACGCTATTTGCATTTCGATGTGTTTTTAATAACTAATCATACAGTTTTTTTTTCGTTCAACTACCAAACTGACCTTAACATTCATGAGTAGAAAGAAGACCTTCAAATGTGAATGTCAATGCCAGTTTGAAACGCTTAGTATAACCACTTACGTTATTAGCAGGATTTTTACCCGAAACTAGAGATATTCATTTAAACGAATGAGATGATTTGCGAAAAATAAAAATTTTAGTTTAGGCTCTATGGATTTTGCGCAAAACACTTGCTTCTCTTCAGGCTTAGCAGTAAAATGAAAAATGCAAACGGTTTTTTTGGGGCGAATTAAAAATTACAAGATTCCTAATTGAATGTTGAACGGATTGTTTGTGTTAATCGTTCATGAACATATTACAAATAGAGTTCAGATGCATTCCTTGCGATCGTTTGAGATTCATACTGGAATTCACATGGAGCCATAAGCGTTTTTAAATATTCCGATGGAATTTTACCCGAAAATATATGCTGATTGATTCAACTAATTTACTTAATACGCTTTATAATGAAGATGGAACAATTATGTTGGGGGAGGCTCATCTGGATAATACTGCAGGCAGGTATTTCAATGAAGCATATGAACCACATTCAATATATTATTTTCTCACAGCTAATTATTTAATTGGTAGTTTTTTTTGTGGATGTATCTTATTCCAGTTTAAGATTATCCCATTAAATAAATGTCTACTTTCGATTGTTAGAACTCTAGAGCTAATCACACTATGCTAGCTAAGTAAACTCATTGCGGAACAATCCAGTTCTAATTAATTATTCTGAACAAAATGTTAACTCCACGTTTGTGGCTTCTTCTCTCCTCGGATCCTAAAGCGAATAGATTGCAGTTAGCAATATAGTGTCCAATTAGACAAATTGAGCATTTTGAAAAGGTGTCTGAATTAAGTTTTTTATAAATTTAATTCCAGAGCCATGCACCAATTGTGCAAAAATAGGCTCAACTAATTAATTGCATACATGGCGAGTGACAAGTGTCGTGGCACAGTGAAAACAAAGCATCTCAAGTACAGAAAAGCTGCAACCAACTAAAGAACGTTTATTTTCCACTCTGTCAAGCCATACATACTCAAGGTAAGAAAAAAGCTTCCCTGTAACATATCTAAACATTGGATTTTTTATCGTCTCACTTTTCCCACTGCATGTGCAGACAGAGTCTAGAGTTGAATGAAACATCGAAACCGAGTTTCTGCAATACGACAGAAGATCATTGTAATTTGCAAGCTCAGCAGCATACGCAAACCGGATACCAGCCATCTTTCAACAAGGCCATACCATTGCCCGTACCTATTTCTACCCGATCGTCTTGGTCATTTACCTCTAAAATTTTGCACTGTACATATGAAAGATTGGCATCATCATCACCAACATCAACAATACAGCTTACTACAATCTGCGTATACTTTTTATATAGCTACTCGACATCCCATTTTTTTGCATTGTTGCAAATGCAAACCCTTTTCAACTCCCTCCTATTTGTGCCGTTTTGAATTCTCTCTTGAAGACAGAAGCTTTTTGCAAATTACGTTCTCCCCATACCTGTAGGCTTCAAACTTAGCTAAAGTCGCATACCAAAGGGGCAACGAAGCCGTAGCCAGACTAATTTCCAGTTGGATATTTCCAAACCCCATGCAAACTAAATGAGAGGCCCCACAGAGCCTCCAAAACTTTGCAGTCACTGTTTAGCTGACCTGCTAAAGGTCAGTCAAGATTTTTTCAAAGAGCCCTTCTCTCAAGTGCTCGTTTACAGTTATGTTTCTTGAAGCGCGTTGATGATGACGATGATGATTGCGGTGGGGATGGGGAAGTGTATAAGCTTATGCTTCAGATACGATGCTCTTTCTTGTTCTTAAAGGGGCGCAGTGATGCTTGTCATCAGTAACTAACTGAGAGTTTGCAAACTCGCTGAAAGCTTCCCTTTCTTCGTCAGACAATGCTAAAGTGAATGGGGGATTGAGGCTTTTGTGCTCACTTCCGTTGTACTCATGCTCTATCCCAACCTTACTTAAAGTTAACTGCTTCATTTTCAAAGTACTGAACAGGTTTCTCACGCTGATTGAAGATGCAATGTTTGTTACAGTCAATGCAAAACTATTTTATTTTCTTTGTTGAGTTTCAAATGCACCTATGCTTGTAATGGGAGGGTTAATGCAACTCTGCAGTGTTTGGGATATCGATGCATATTAGATTTTATACGCACGTGTCAGATGTGATATAGGATTCATGACAATTAATTAATTAATTAGTTTAACTCGACAAAATATATGACATGATGATCTCTTTTTTTCTAGCAATTGGACAATGCTCAGGGTTACGCAGATCAAGTTTGCTCTGTTGCTACTGATATGTCTGTGGGATTTGCTGACAACAAATGGACAGCTCGGGCTCCGCTTGTTTGGTCGTAAAAGGACCTGCCCTCCCCATATACCTCTTCCTGTTGATAACAGACATGATTTACGTCAATGTAAGAGGGAAGTGGCTGCAGCTAAGCTATTGAAGGATCCAGAAGCGGACAAAAGAACAGTAATGATGATGACATGATGATGAAGTCCAAACTAAATGTAAATACATAAACAAGATGAAATTACATAAAAAATATTTGTTGAACGTTACAGCCTCAAGTCGTAATAGAGCATGGATACGACCTGGAAACATATACTGTCCATTCCAAAGACGGATACTTAACAAGCATATATCGAGTTCCTGGAGGTCCGATATCCCCACGTGGAGGATGGAAACCTGCAGTCTTGCTATATCATGGTTTGGCAAGTGTTAGTGACTCATGGTTTATACAACCTGCCAATAAAAACTTTGTTTTTATGATGGTTGATGCTGGATACGATGTCTGGATTCCAAATGGGAGGGGCTCTGATTTCTCTCGAGGACATGTTAGTCTGGATTCGGAGATTGACATTGACTACTGGGACTTTAGGTTTTTACTAATTACAATTAAGAAAAATGTTTTTAAAGACTGAGATCATGTCTCATAACGCATTTCAATGCTTCACAGCTTCCATGAAATGGGAATTTACGACCTACCAGCAACCGTTGATCTAATCCTAGCAGAAACCGGAAACGAAAAGATCTTCTACATTGGACACTCCCAAGGTGGCGCCCTTTATTTGGTTGGAGCCTCAGAAATCCCCGAACTGAATGATAAAATTCACGCATCCTTCGTAATGGCCCCTGCTGCCTATCTTGGCCAAGCTTATATAGCGTCATTCACCGCTCTTCTGCCTTTTCTGTATACACCCATTGAGACCATCGTCCGGAAAGTTTTCAAAGGCCGTTGGGAAATACGGACGCCTAGACCATTATTGGCCTACCTGGGAATTGACTCCATTGACGTTTGCAATCATCCAGCATTACAGTGTAACCTCTGTGATTCTGCCCTTTTCACCTTCCTTGATTTTAATCCCCATCAAATCAACTATGTAAGCTATCATGATGATATATACTTTCAATTAACACAATGAAACCTGCGATACTAACACAATCATTTGTCAGACAAATACACCCAACGTTATAAAGATGCTCAACACAGCCAGCCTCAAATCCCAAATCCACTTTGGCCAAAACATGCTGTCATGTGAATTCCGCAAGTACGATTACGGGCTAGTGGAAAATTTAAAGAGATATGGGAGTCCAGAGCCTCCTTCATATCCGCTGGAAAATATACGTGCGCCTCTTCACATATTTCATGGAGAACGGGATTCCATCGTTTCCCCTCCAGTAAGTACAAAACATTTCTGCCTACCTAT
>JAQGAH010001149.1:0-17958 GCA_034696885.1 Lepidocyrtus paradoxus | reverse complement strand
ATGTACACCTCATAATAGATGCATTCATTTCTATTTTCGCCTTCTAATTTTTGTGTTGCTTGACCTCAGTCGCAATTTAGGGCGAGCTGTGCAGACGCTATCGTCTCAAGTCTCTTATGAGTGTTCAGGTATGGGTATGCGTAGTTTAGGCAATAGCCGAATGGCATAAGTTAATTCAGTATAAAATACATTTAGTAGAAATAAGATTAGTATAAATATTTCCTTTCAAAAATATTTCAATTATGCAAATAGTTATACCAACATAGCTTGTATGGTATCTTGGCCAAGTATATCAGGGGTTGGTATTAAAATATACAACAAATATTTCCGATTAAGATAAAAGCAAATAGATTTAAGCCAAACATTTCACAACTGCAAAGTGAATGTTGAATACAAAATATACGTAGCAATTAAGATAATCTTAAGAAAATCAATATTCAAATACAACGCCTTGAAGGAAAAAATAGTAAATAAAGGCATTTCATTCCTTTTCGAGTAAATACAATTTCCAGTCGTGCTTATCCAATTTATTTCTTGCATACTCATCCTTCGTATTCAAGCATTTATTCTTCAGTTAAGCATTTATTTTCCAATTCTATATCACTCAAAGCATTGAACTTTCTGAGATTAGATTTTCCGAGGGGAGTTTTAGAGATTTAACGTGAGTGTTCTGCTACAACAGTCTTGTTGCATTTCCGTTGTCAGACCAATTAGTCAAATTAGTTATCAAAGCAGTAGCGAACACCACACTATAAGTAGCAGTCTTAGCACAGCAGTATCATAATAAGCCAAAGTGAGGTCACCGTCACACGCTTTGTTCTCCAGCAAGAATCAATAATCATGTGGAGGTATTTAAAATAACATGAATTTTTTCAAGCCAAGTTTCAAGTTTTATGGTAGGTGATGGTGGAAGTAGCGTGAAGATCCAAACCCAGCTCATGCTCATCCTATGATCGTTCTTGGCCCAGTTCACTGAAATAGATATTCATTTTCTTGTTCAGTTCAGATAGGAAGGATTTACCTCAGCTATCTTCAGATTTCTAATGTCTGGTCAGACATAGAAGGAGGATGATGTTGATGATCCTGGCTGTTTCCTAAATTACTAGGATAAATAATCCCGTCAAAAATATCCCCTTAAAACAAAGTAAAAAAGATGGAAAGAGAAAAGGAAAAAAAAATGAAAAATGTGCTTACCGTCGTCCCAGAAATTGGACAGCCAGGTAAGGATTGTACCTGTAGGATTGTCTGTGTAGGTATTATTGGGAGAAATGCCATAAGTTAAGTAACACAGTAACGCACTGTTTATATTTCATATTACCTTTTCCCTGAGTCAGTGGCAATAAAGTTGGTGGTGTGTGTACTTTGTAGTTGGTTTTCCCTGCCTTTCTTGTGTCTGGCCTGGCCGTCAGTTTTCGTTATTTATTTCCTTTGGCGGACAAGCCATATTTTCATTTACTTTAGCTAAGTAATAGTTTTGTTTCTGCCCGGATATGGATATGATATATTTGGAGAAAGGAATTCCTCAAAAAAAAACCACCACCACTGCGGCGGTCGGCTAACGGGTAATGAGGATGTTCTGCTGGGGAGGGGAAGTAAATCATAAAGGTCTCATTTCCTAATGTATATATTTAAGCAGTATATGGGCTTCCCTTGGCTGGCTCTAAAAAACGTGAAATAACAGACATGGAAAGGGCTGAAAATGAAGGGAGCAGAGCGTATGTGAGAAACCCTGGTTTGGAATCTACCCAAAAAAGAGGGAAAGACGGAAATATATGAAAGACGGGGTCAATTGAGTGAAAAAATGGATCTAAAGATGCTTGTATCCTTTTATAATGAAAGTATTTTTGGGGTGCGAACACGCATTCTCGATCCATGTTACAAGACTGCTGATTATGAGGAGAGAAGTAGGTTATTAGATTTCCATTATAAATGGGGTATATCCTCCATAGCATATTATTTAATTCCACTCTTTTCATAATTTAATTGTCAGGCTTGTACGGGAAGATGATGATATTTTACGGATTTAAATTATAGTCTTTTTCTCCACTTTAATAATGTATTTTATTGCGGAGAATTCCTCCAGAAACGTTTACTTCTCTTTGGTTTTTTACGAAAAAATGTAAGAGCGCAAGGCATTAGTGTAGCAAGTTATGAAAGTGTTCTCCTTTCCTTCCTGGCGAACAATTTATGAAGGGGTGAGGTGATATATGGGAGAAGGATTAAGTAGTATCAAGTCAGCATAAAAAATATGATTCTTTTTTTGGGTGCACTTTAACATTTGTAAATGGCTTCTTCACCTGTACACAATATTTAATATAATTTAATATGTGGGGGTAAATGCTATGGGCTGTTTCTCACTCTCACTTTGTGTGCCACACAAAGATTTAATAATATGATGGGTATTAGGTATACTTCCCTGCTCTAGTTTCCAGGAAAGAGCTTAACTTTTTGGTTGTAATTCTCATGAAATATGTGGAGGACGTTCGGATTTCATCATCGTCCTTATGGCTGTATGACACAGGTAGGCAGGGAGGTAGGCTAAGGGACCTTTATTCTCTGATAAAATGTTTCCGGAATTATAAAAAAGAACTCCAATTCTATTCTCAAGTATGGCTCTGTATGAGTTTTCGTGTCTGGGAATATTTGCTTCCGACCTAAACCTTTTTTCTGTCTGCTTTCGTCTGTCAGCTTATGTGGGAGTAAACTGCATGAAAATTTAAAGAATCTCTTAGCCAGAGAATATGAACTTTTGGATAGTTTTCAATGTCTGGGCTGACCATCCCATGAATAAATGAGTGGTGAAATTGGCTCACCGTTCAGAGGTGTCATGACCTATTCATAAAGCCACGTAATTTTGTTGTCACCTGGTATGCTCTCTCCTAATCCTACGTTTGAGTGAATTCCCGTTCATGCATCCATTCATGAGACGGATATCACCTACTTTACCTTTGGGTTACAATGGGCTCCCAATTTGTGGCTTGGGTAATGTCGTGTCTCACAGTTCCTAACATGACTGTGGAAAGAGACAGATCGAAGCTGGATCATAGCTTTATGTTGTGTTGCCTATGTCCGTGTTTAACTATTTGAAAGATGGATTAAGTCAGGGAAAAGGTGGTGGCTATGATAATGGCGTTCATTGATCGCATCATCATTGCATTGCATTCATATAGAGGATTTGAGGCGATGAAAGGAAGATCATCAATCTTTCAGAATTATCGCGTGTCTTTCATTAGCACAGGCAAATGTCCCAAGTTGTACTCTTCCAGAGTTCATGATTCAGCTGGGTTTTCGGCAATTCTAGAATTTTAGTACTTTCTGCAAATATCTTGATGAAAGCTTAAATATACGCAAACTGCTTTAGCATACTTAGTTGATGAATCGTTAATCAAAGTCTTTAATTATTGTGTTTTCTTTGTTTCCTTGCAGGTAAGTGAACCCTCTTTATACAGCAGATTGTTGATGTTTTAATCTCCTTCCGGGTAAGTAACAATTCTCCTTGATTTGGCATTCGCTACGGCATAGAGGTTGCATACTGCTTGAGCATTTTATTCATAGCTTTATTGCGAAAGAGAAAAGTTTCTCTCCAAACAAACCTTTTTACCCAAAAAGGCTCTTTTCATAGTCGAGCATAGCACATTGCATTGGATGACTGGAGGTCTGTAATTAGTGCCTACATTCCCATAATTTTAGGGTTGGTTCCCAACTAAAAAGAAATGATTGCAGACTCTTTCTCCAGACATGTCACTCATACTTTCTGACAAATTGTACTAAATTATAACTTTTAAAAGAGCATTTCATTTCATCAGTGAAGTATTATCGAAAGCAAGTCTACTATAAAGTTTCGGTATTCACACGAAATTAGGAGAAAGGCGCCCTTTTAATGTTTGATGTAGCTCTAGCATAGCTTCACGAAAGGTACACGAGATTTCATGTAAGCTGACTTAGAAAATCGACATATGCCATGCAGTGCCATGCAAGAGTTTGCGTTTCCTTTACACATCATCGCCAAATAAGGTCATTCAGAAGTGAGCTACTTTTTCATAGTCTATTTTTCATATGTAAACCTCTTCATTTTTAGCATTTACGGTGTCATTCTCGGAATTATGAAATATTTAGGAACAGAAATTCCGGAAGTAATTCTCCTCTCTGTTCAGACTTTCAAGGTATTACAACTTACAACATAATTATGCAATTATGAATAGAAAAGTGACAGGAAACTTTTTTCTAGTCCGAGAAAGAGCAGGTGAGAGGTGAAGTTGATGAAAGGCTTCGTGTTTGACTTTTTATTCTGGAAAAGGAATAAATTGGCAGTTTTGAATACGCTGTTCTTTTCATACTCTACTTTATTCCTTGAAAAAGTATGTCAAATGTCAAATTTTGTCCTGAATAAATCTCGTTATTTGTCTCACAATCAGTATCCTATATGCATGCATAAGCCTATCTGTGATTTGATTTTATATGCCTGGAGTAAGCTGAGCAAATTCAAGGAGTCCTAACAAGCCTTGATCTGGCTTTCTTTGCTAAAATATCCCTTTTAAAATCGAACGAGTTTTATGCTGATTCGAGTTATCTTTCGCCACGCCAAATCACCACCAACCCATAAAGGGTAAGGAAACGCTAAGAAGGAGAAAATCATGCATGGATGGATGCTTACATAGAAAGGCGTGTTAATCTAAGGCTCGTGTTACAAACAAGTATATTTAGAGAAGGCGTGTTCACTTCTGACTAACTTTCAAAGTGCTAAGCACTGTGTCTAATTTTAATGCGACATCATTATAAGCATAAAAAAGTCTACTACTTTTTCCTTTCCTTATATATTCTTTACGGTTGTTTGCTCCACGTCTGTGTGATATGATGTTGGATGTTGTTAACATTTTATTTCTTGGGTGGCTTCCTCGAGAGAAAGAAACCGGCTTTTTTTGGAAAGAAAACTTGCCCTTTGTGTCAGTTCCCTTATATTCGAATTCATCTTTTCTCCAAAAAAATGGATGTGTGGTAAAATACATACCTAATTTCCCTCAGAGCTCGTGTGGTGCATGCAGTGTGCGCTTGCCACAAACAAGCGCTGATGTGATGTTAGCTGAATTAAAAAGACAGGGAAACGTCAGCAGTCAACTCTTGTCAAGTTGGCGGCCAGAAATATGATATAAAAGTTTGATCTTGGAAGATTTCTTCGTGGCTGTACCTTACTTGAACTTTAAAATCCCGAAAGGTTAAAACGTCCAGGGCTAAATATGAACATAGACCAATATATTTATTCATATTTTTCTCCTTTTGGGGTATTATTTTGATATTTTTTGAGAGAAACAGCTCCGGGGATGATCTCTTCTTCAGATCTTTCTGTTAGTCCTATTGATTCTGACAGAACGTAAAAATAACAATTTTTGGAAGTATATTCATAAAAAACGTATCTCATATGTAGGTAAAACGCCATATCGTTATGGTTTAGCCCATTTTTTTTACTCGATCACAATAACGTCAAGCCAGAACACTTATTTTTCTTCCTTATTCATCTCTCACAGCTTGCACCTTGCTGCAGTCTCCTCTTGATCTTGACTTATTCACACTGCATGCATTTCCCTCTTGGCATTTTTTTGCTAACTATCCCCACGATAGAATGTGGATAAGGAAGGAGTGTAGGAAGCAGCGGGGTATGGGCTTTTGACATTGAAGGTGGTCTATCCATTCAACTTTTGCATTTTTTATTGGGAAAAAGGGGTTTAGGAAAGTTTTCAGTTTTTTTTTCTGCCACGTATCATGAAATATTTAATCAGTAAAGGAAAACTGACTCTTGATCTAGTTGACGTTTTGAGCGTCCCGTTGACATCCAGTTGTTTCAGAGTCGTGGTTCGTTCGTAACGTGTTTTCATAATTCAGAAAATTCACTAAAGTTGGCTGTCTCCTTTGAAGAAGAAAACGTTTTCACTTTATATGCAAGGGACTATACGTAAAACTTGACAATTTACGAGTGATGACTTTTATTTGATAAGAAATATTCTTTTTACCATTTCAAGTGGATAATCACATTTTCAGGAAAAAATGTTGATTAGTTTAGCATTTGGCAGTTGCATTGATAAGAACTGTGTTCATGACCAAGCTAACCTTCATATACCTTATATATGTCATTTTTACCTTACCTTTTTATCACGACCAACATCATCATCATCATCATCTCATACTTACTATCCGAAATGGGACATGCATAAAATTCCTCTCTCCATTTACTTCCAAATAGAGAAATTAACGTGGCTGTCCATCAACCCTATAAAGAAGGAAGTTAGATATGCCATCAAAAGTACCAGCAAAAAATTGGCATCTTGCCTATCATCAGCAGCATTTTTTTAATAGCATACCGTCACCATCGCCATTTGACACGACAAGAAACCGACAAAACCTAGACTGGACGATGCTGTTGATGAGATAGTGTACACATGTAACTTGTCAAGTGATGTTTGGATACTGTCAAGGCACAATGGCCAGTGATGATGGTCGTTTATGTGGAAAAGCTTGCAAATCACTTTGTCTTTCCGAGCAATTTGAGTTGTCAAAAAAGTCCAGCAGTTTGTGAAAACTGTTTCCATTTCACCTTGTTCGGACATTGGAATTTAGATTTTTATTTAATTTCCGTCGCTCCCTCTTCCTCTTTACGAGTCTTCGAACGCCTAAAAGTCAAAATATATTCCTATTTGGTTTACGGCCTGCCTTATATGCGTTGGTGATGGTGGTGGGACTGTCAACTGACGGGAATTATGATGGCCCATATCTTATCCTTATCCAGTGAGCAGCTTAAACTTTGAAATGTAGCTTCTCCTATTTCACCCCCATTAGCCGTGCCACAAATATATAACCAGTAGGTCTTCTTTTAGTTCGCATCTGTGTGACGTATAATAATCGTAATAAAAAAAAGTTGCTGCGACCACAACTTGGGCAGAGCTGGCATGAATAAAGTCATGTAAATAAGAAAGGATGCTTATGATTAGGATTAAGTAATGATTATTTCATATAATATTTTCCTCTTCACTTCAATTCATTACTGCTGCTGCTACATTGTTTCTTCTTTAGTGAGGATGACACCTTTTCCCATTTAAATTAAACCCCAAGCTGTGAGTTTCACAGTGGTCTTGTCTCACCTGCATCGCTATAATATTTTCACTTGAGTCTGATGGTGGCATGGCATAATTTCTTTATGCAGACTTGATATGAAGGGGTTTTTTTCAGATGGACTGCGTTGCGTTCCTGATGTAAAAAATAGTTGATAAGTTATGTAGGTAAAGAAACTTTTTTATTCTTGAGAGGGAAGGAACAGAACAGAAAAGTCAAAAAGTGTGCAAGATTACATGACATGTAGACACCTTTTCTTCCACCGTGTTTCTCTTTTTCTGTCCTGCTCCACTAGCCAGTTTAAGCCGATAGGGAAGGCCAAAAACTTATTTTATCAGGGCAGTGTCTGATTTTTGTGCAACTTTTCCCATGCATTCTTTTATCATGTAAGTTCCCAAAGTCTCTTCTAAATAAAGCCTTTTGAAAGCCACTCTCTTCCTGGGCTACTGTGACTTTTTTGTGCGTGTTGTGAGCCAAACATGCTCCACTCACTGGCTTACAACACGAAGAAAAAAAGTTTCTGATTATTTTACTTCTGTCCGAAGAGATGAGAAGTAAGAAGTAAGTGAAACATGTCTTAATAATATGAATGTCTTCTTATGTAAGAAAAGTTGTGGATGAAACTCCAAAGCAAAAATTTCATTATGGATGCATGTAGGACACGTAATCGTACATGTCACTGGCTTCATTCTTCCGAAAATACTGTCCTCCTTGTCCTGTAGTCCTGTCCTCTTCCGAGCTAATTGTAATCGAGCTCTGGTCCAGTATTAAAAGGGGCCGTAAAATGAATGAAGTCGCTTTTTCTGCTTTTTATGATCTAGTTTGGGACTAATATAGTAAGTCAGTAGCATTATTCTCGTATAATAAATAAATATCTATATTATTACTCACCTATAAACATATCACATATCTGTGCACTTGACTATAAAAATATCTATTGGATATATGCTCAATTAAGCCAGGTTTTTCGATGAAATCTCTCCCGATAAATATATCTTGCTGGTTGTGCATATTTATCGCACCATATCAGAGCAACAATTATTACACCATTTTATACTCATGTCCTCTTGCGTTTCAGCTATATTATGATTAGGAACTGAATCTACAACGTTTGTCAGTCATCTTGTCTCAATATATTTCTTTACTCATGAGTATAGACGGACACTGAACATTTTTATCGAGGAAGAAGTCTAGTGGAAGTGGAACTAGTAGTGGCGGTGGTAAATTGATATAATATCAAAACCAGCAAATAAACTACAAAGTGGAAGGATAGTGCAAGTCGCAGTAGCTGTTTCACATTGCACTGAAGGAGAAAAAGTCCACTACCTAAAGACAAGTTTTGCTTTCTGAATATATTTTCCATGACCATTGCTAATGGCATGGTGTAGATCTTGCTATCGTGGACATCGAAATACCTCTTTTCTCGATTAGACCATCCGTCCACAATCGCGATAATAAATGTTTTACCTGCTTTTTACCTGCTCCTCTTCATTCCTCCTGATTTTTTTTCGTTTTGCTATGTATCCCCTCCTGATAAACTGTATGACTGACTTTAGGGGGCTGTTTGCCTTTCTGGTGTTTATCCTGTGGATGATGGGTTGCTGCTCATTATGTGAGCTTGAAGGCGATGAGGATAATCCAAGACTACTTTTTCATTTGATTATTGCAAGCTGAACAACACGAACTCAGCAGGCGGGTACTGTTATCAAAGAGAAATATACCATTCGCTTAGCGATTAAGATTAGGCGAGTATTAATTCCCTCATAGGAAATGTTGAGATATAGATAGGGAACGAGGGATAAAGGACGGGGATGATGATACCATCTTACAATATACAAGTTGATTGTCTTTTTGATAGAAGCTAAGTGAGTAGGCTGAGCTCAATTTTTTGCGATCAACCCATTCCTCCATGGTTGCTCTGCATTGGTTGTCTAGCGCTAATTGGCTTAAATGGCACAATTTTTATTGCCATTATGTCCATAGGTATTGGAGGATGCGAAAGGAGTTTTTAATATGATGTACATCTGTCCAAAATCCATTGCAATGCGAAAAGTTATTTTTTTGTAGTTTTTTTTTCTTACAAAGTTTGGGAAGAAAGTTGTTCTAATGTGAATTTTATCATCGTATTCTAATCTATAATGCCTACAAATAGTAGTTTGGCGGACCGCACTGGCAATGCGATGGCGAATATTGGTGGTAAGGAAGGACAGGAAAGAGAAACCCTGTTTTTTTATCCCAAACATGCAATTTTTTGGGCTGTTATCTCCTGCTGCTGTTGTTATGATTATTGTCCTGTTAAATGGCTACCGTCTCTGGTGGAGCTTTAATAAGCCTTTATTCAAGGTGGAATTAAGTGGGTGCCTACTTTACAAGATGGTGGTGGTCTGGTCTCCCATCGTCTATAAAAAAACTGGCTATGTCGCTTCATTTTTTTGCAGGATGATGACGAGAATGAAGAAGCGACAAAGCCAATCTGCCAATCACATGGGACGTGGGATGATGATGATGTTGGCTACTATTTTATTTTCGTTATGGCTATGGTACATTTGTAAACAATTCGTGTTGTACTTATTGCCTGTATCTTGATTTCGCATCAAGGAATTCCCATATATCAACATCAAACTCTGAAGAAAACACACTTCAATTCATGTCAGTAGTCATCCTTGTCATCTTTTTTTCTGTTTGAAACTGTACGGTTGCATAATGAGATTTGAAGGTTGAAGGAAATTCTCAGATTCATCTTGATTTCTTTGCGCTATTTTGAATGAGACACGAAGCTACTTGTTTAGAAGAGTAAATCCCAGTTACAAATAGAGAAATAACGGAAGGCAAACATGTACTTGCTAATAACATTGATACGGCTTGTACTTGATGTCATGCCATGTCAGATGAGTTTCTTTTGATGTGATTGTTATACCGAGAAAAGTTAAATCCTGTCCTGTTTCTCCTTTGTCGCTCTTCTTTAAATTGGATTTTAATAATTGTTTGTGTTATTTATGATTCCGTCTGCCTAATTACTGTAAAATCATAATTAGGCACGTTTGCTTACCGTATGGGGTATTAAAGTGGATGTAAAATTAGCTTATTTCTTGTTTCTTGGGAAGTTTTGTTTTTATTCGTCCCATTTGAGAATGTTAGGGGCTTGCAAATGCTTGTCCATTCTTATGAGTACTGAGCAAAGATGGAAATTTTTGTTCACTCTCTTCTGTACAAATTTTTCCCGCGTGGATTATTTTTTTGTTCTGCTCACTCCAAATGCACAGACATTTGCAAGCCCCTATTTTGTTTTGTTGTTTGAGCCTTCCTTCAACATAACAAAGTCAAGTCACACAAGTTTTTTGAGAAATCAATAATCTCAAGTTATAATCTAATATGTATTAGGAACAATAACGGTATGCCCATCATTGTACGCATGTGGCTCTTGCATTAGCAATGCAATATTTTTGTGAACAAAAAAGAAATGATTGACATGCGTTCCCATGTAATGACGTCCTCTCCCGCGGGGATTCACTCAGCTTAATTTGCGAACAATGTGAAATATCTCGACACTCAATTCTTCAATATTATCTTTTGTTTATGCAAATTGTGCACACGGACACGCATTATTGATTATAACGTGACATCGTCACATTGGAATCCAGGGGCGAGGAAGACGCTAGATTGAAACACTTTTATTATACATATGTTATTGGAATCGTGGATGGGGATGGATGGATGTTAAATATCCTATTCTTTCCCATTTGATGGCATAAATGGAGAATGTGCGTAGAATTAATCGCCTGGGTTGACAATGGCTCTTTATAATTCTTTTGTTTTGATGGATATGGGTAAATGCTTTGGTGCCTTCTCGCTTGTTTGTAGCTAGAGATAGTGAAAGTGGGCAAATTGAATAGCAACAAGGCCGTGGTTAGTTGTCGAATTGTGATATGAATGCTGTATAATCCCATTTTAGGCAACAGCTCTAACAACATAATAAAAATACTAAAACACCGACCGATGTTTCCTCTTCTGTGGATTTTGTGGTAGATTACAACGATTACTTAAAATTTAAAATGCTGTTTCATGTTATAATTTTCTGCAGGTTCTTCACTTGTTTGATGGTAGACAACATTAATCTCTAAAATTTGACTGAATAATTACATAGCTTTCAAATATTTTATCACCAGTTTTTCGTCGTAAACTGTCACCACTGGCAAATTTGTAATGAAAGGGAACGTGGTAAATGGAGAAAATATCGGAAAGGCAACATCAACTAAACGCTCATTTACAAAACTTAAGAGGTTAAGGTTCAAAAGCAGAAGGACGATGCAAATCATACAGACAGGGAAAATATTTCAAGTGAACTCCTCACCTTAATAAATGTCACATGTCCCTATCATAATGTAGCTTCCATTCATTGCAGCATCGAAAATATGGTAAGAACAGAACATGTTCCAGAAACTTTTGCAACAACTTGACTACATCAAAGCAAACAGTTTGTGCTCCAGAAAAACAGGTCCTCAAGTTCAAGAGGGTACTTATTCCTTCTTTAAGGACAATTTGGAACTCAATAGCCTTTGCCTATTTAGTCAAAGGAATTACTACAAATTAAATACACCGCTTATTTTGTCAAACGACAACTTTAGCTCTATTTATATTTTCCCTATTTGGGTCTAACAGACATTTTCTTTCTGTTTACGTACTCACCTGAAGGATACTTCTATAAAGTTCTTAAAACGGCCTTTGTATAGCCAAATCAAACGGACCTTCTGCATCAAAAGAAGGCAAATACTCGGTATTTTTTATATATTTGAGCGAGGAGAATAAGGAATGAGGGCCTGACATTTGCATATGAAAACCTAACAAACTCAAACAAGCTGGTTTGCTCAAACAAGATTCTTATCGTGAATTTTTTTTTCCTTTCGATTTGAATACATTTTTTCCTTCACTACCACCATCATTGCCGCTACCCCGTATAAGATTGTAAAGAAACACGATGAATAAGGATAATTTTTTGATAAAATTGAAATCATTTATATTATTATTTGTAACTAAAACATTGTATCTTTTATGAAACTGAACATGTGACAAGCCTCCAGAGAGAAGGAGTAAAAGAGCGAAATAAATTTCCTTTTTTTCACTGAACTTCGGGCAGCAATGGAACGGTTTTTGCTGTATTGATGAAGGGGAAGCTATTTGGGAACTCTTTCAAGTGTGGTGTTTTTCCCCGTATGGAAATGGCTTTTTGGATGAATAGATATGTTGGGGGCTGCCCGTAGTTATCTTTGATTTCCTCGCGGCGGGTACTCCAATAAACTATTTCATGCCGTTTTTTTTTCTTTTCTTCCTCGGTTATTAAGAAAACGTCACGTTACAATGCACGACTATTTGAAATATGACACATATATAATGTTTAGATAAGCAATCTGTGACAAGAGGAGTATAAAAAATAGTTGAAACTCGGAGATGAGATGGTATTGCGTTGCGTCCGAGTGGAATTAGGTATTCAAATTAGGAAGGAATTCATTCAAAATTATAGAAAAATAGTTGGGTTGGATCATAGTGTAGCTGAGAAATGTTAGCTTGCAACGTGTTGCTTTAAAGAGGGTACTGGGGATGATGGGAATTGTTATCTGTTGATATGCCTAACCATTGATTAAAAAAATTGGGCATTCATTATTATAGTAACTTTGGAGTTGAATGACAGCTACAGCAGGTCATTAAAAGTAGTACAAAAATGCCTACTGCGTGTAATGCGAAATTTTAATTATGGAGGTAATTAGATTTTTGCCAGTTTGTATGCTCATTTCCTGTGAGGGAGACATACTCTTTATGGTTTCATGTATGGAATGTTATGTCACGCTGAAGCAATTTTCACTGGCCCCTGATTGCTAAAATATCCATTAGTACCTTACATATTGCAAAGCATGAAACCACGTGAGTCGTTACGCGAAATAATAAATAGTCCTTGTGCACGAATCATGTCATTACTGTGGTCGACCTAAATTTTCCATGTTTAGGATAAATTCGATAAATTTCGCGATTCAGTTTGCAAAGTAGTGTAATTTTTTCCAAATCAAGGTAATTTACATGTTCATACTCAAAATAGCATCAGATAGGTGGACACAGAAATGGTTGGGTGATGGATGGAAGTGTCGGTGAGACACATGAAAAAATTAACTACAATTCCAATTCATCCTTATTCGAATTTTGTGGAAGAGAAATCCAAAACTATGTAACATATATGTACACATGAAATAGCAGCACCAACAGCAGAATTGCAAACCGAATGGTGCATTCATCAAATGTGACGTGGGAAGAGTTGATGAATTTTTTCCTCATTATGAAAGTACTTTTGCGATAGTGCGAATTTAATTACCTGAGCTTGATAATTAATTTGAGAACTGAACTTGTATTATCTACATTCATATGTATCTACGTAGGTACGTGTTTGTAGATACATGTGTATATGTAACTGAAACGTATATGATTTTCCCACTCGTGCTCTCTCTAGATACCACTTGACCCGTTTCAGTATGACAGTTCGTTAGCTAAAAATCGAGTTTGTAGTGAAGTTGTTATTTTGTGGAGATCAAAATTGTCAATTTGTAAAAGGGGGAAGATAGATTGTATTGCATACAAATAAAAGAACATGTCATGTCACTGAAAACCTGTGAGAATGCAGAGAAAAGATAAAATACGACAGTGACTCTGATAGTCGTCGTATTCAAAATGAATTGGGTTCTAAAAGTAGACTTGCAGGCTAGCAACATCACAACGGAAAACGTGTATTTTTTCCAGTATCGATATTCAAGAATCTTTCACATTAGTTGTAAGTCCGTATTCCGAAAGTAAACGGACGTGTACAAGTCTTCGTAGTGGAAACTCATCAATGATGTCGTAATAAAGGAAAGAGTGGCAAGGTTTCAAGGGTTTCAAGTTGGCATCTCCTCTTTTCTTTCGATTCTCCCTTTTGTTTGGAAAATTTATTACCTAATTGCATCCACTAACAAAGTGGGTGCGAGACCAGATTTACTTTCCTTCTCGATGAGTGCTCAGCTGAAAAATAATAATAGGCGACTGCAACTTCAGTAAAATTGAAATGGAGACGATCTCGGTTTAATAGAAGTTGTATATATGGCGTACCTACTTATTTTATTTTATATAAAACTTCTTTTTTTCAACTATTGATGATGATGCATTAGTTTAACTAGTTTGTAATGAACTGGTACAGGTGGAATATGTAAAAAACTGGGTGTTTTCCAGAAACCAACACACTCACATATCGGTTTAACTATACTACAATTTAATATGAAGTGGATTTTCCGAAGGTTTGATCACTGTAAATATGGGTATGCATTGCATGTTGAAATTGTTGGTCATCCTCTGGTAATAAATCGAGCTGACCAGCCAAATGAAAATGTTTCATAATTAACGTTTTTCTCTTTTCATTTCAGAAGGTTGGAAAGAGAAAAAAAAGACTGTTGACATAACAGATGGGTCAAGTTACTTGTTGTCTTCTGTGTTCTCGTCTTTTCGTTTCATTCTCTATGTCCAATAGAAAAATACAAAATAATTAACGAACCCCCTTTGACTCGTCCATAGGAAATCAATTAGTCTCTAATTGAACGTATTTGCTAAGCTTTTTAAGGAATTGGAAATGAAATGGGAGAAAACAAACGAGAGAAAAAGCAGCGTCCTATTCATGAGCGTTGAGAAGAGTAAAGGAAGTTCCTTTTTTATCATTGTAGGGATCACAAGTCAGAGGGCTAATTTATTGTAATGATTGTGTATATTGACTTTAGGAGGAAAAAATATTATTTGATGAAAGATATCATTTGTCACTGGATGGAGTAATGAAGGATGATGATGTGTAGTTAGCTGATATGATGAATGGGAAGTCATCTTGAGTAATTGGGAGGAATGTGCATGCCCAGTTTTTTGTGGGAATTCAACTTCTTCCCTGTTAAAGTTCTGGGGAAGGGATATTAAAATCATGAATTAGCTCCGCGCATTTGTAGGTAGATGTTGTTTTTTTCTATGAATTTCCCTCCAATAGACAAGAATTGCATACTGATTATTATATAGCTGACAATTGTAATTTTGAAAATGCCGACAGAGCTAGACGAGGCCAAAGTGGACATTTTTGGGATGGAGAACTTGGCTGGTAATAAAATAGGGATGATATAGGCGGTGGCTCTACTTTATGCACAGAATTGGAATGAGCTAGAGAGACGGAAAGACGAAGGGCGATTTTATTACGTGGTTTTCTTTCTGGTTCATGCTTGGGCTTATGGTTTTTGGTTTTGGTCTTGTCTTTTTTGGCTTGCCTTTTCAACTTTTCCTCACAGTCATATAAAATGAATATAAGTTGTATAAAGAAATGCACATTCCCACTTGTACATGCCTATGGCTTATATGCAGTTACGTAAACATATGTCGTGTCATTGTCTCTTCTTCAGTTTCTGGCTGTTCCTTTGGCTTTGCACGAAGGAATCTGAAAATTATGAAAAACGAGGAAAAATTTTATGAGGGCAAGGATTGCATAAAGAAGTGGAAGACAGACGGAGAAAAAAAAACAAGGCTGACAAGAAATGACGAAAGAGGAGAGAAAAAGGATCCATGATCCATCGCATCGTATCATTTACCAGCTACCTACTCACTAGACACTCATTTGGTTAGCCCCATTCCCTTCTTGAAATATATCAGATCCGTTTTTTATAACTAAGTGACAAATCCCACAAGACCACATTTCATTGAGGTTATATAATTTCGATGATAAATGTGTTGGCAAGAGGGGCACGACAGGGGTATTTGTCTTTTAACTTGGGACGAGCGTTTGATAAGTTGACTGATGATGATCGAACAAAAAGGGAGGATTGGGTATTGTTAAATTCTTATTTTAGGCTGATTGTCTCGGCTTTTGGGAGCATTTAAATCCAGCTAAATAGCTATGCATTTGCTCATCACTATGAACAAAATGTGGTTTTAGTTACACATTCTGGAAACTCAAGTGTCTTCAATATTCAGCTCATTTGTATCATTAGGACGTGTAAAGGGAGGAATGTGTTTCCCATCCCTCTTTCCAACCTCTCTCTGGTTAATGTCGAGGCATTAAAATTCTGGTGAGTTTTTAGTGTCATTCCGTTTTAACTCGGTTCGGTGAAATGAACAGAGTCATTCTGTTCTGATTAGCATGTTGGGCAAGGTAGATATGATATAGGTAGAGGAACATGTTAAATGTTAAGATATATGCTTATATCATGTGCGAGGGCCAAAACATGTCTATGGTTATGTGGGGATGATTAGTGCAATGCAATTATTCCGTGGGACTCCCTCTCCGACTCTGGCAAAATAATGAATGTTAGGTTACAAATTGGAAAAATGGTTTAAATGGTTCCGTTCGTTGAAATGATAGCATTTAGGAGTGACATAAGTCGAGTCCTTAGACAATAGAAAAACGCTGAAAATGACTGGGACTGACGAAGAGTTTGAGCTCGGTGTAAAAGTGGTTGAGTAGGAATGGGATTCAAAATGACTGTCATTATCTCTGAAGGATTGTCGAGAAGAATGTAACCGTTTTGGATGATCTTATTAAGAATCCATAAAATAAGGGGATAAAAAAAGTAAATTATTATTCTGTTCACAAAGAGTGCAGAGAGCGCAACCAAATTGCCAGTGAGGAGAAAAGGAGGCAAGGCCATGGCTAGAGGCAGTTAGGCTGTGCCTGCGAAATATTTAATTTCATTGGGCTCCTCAAATGTTGACTAGTTTCCTTTTTGAATATGAACTCTGTCATTATCATAATTATTTAAGTAAATAGTCCTACTGATGATGATGATGATGAAAGTATAGCCTGCCACGGCCATTATTCCGTAGGCCGTATATGTTGAGTCCATCTTTCCCTGCTTCTGAATGAGATTTGGTATGAGTCGTCTTATATAGTTAAGACGCTCCTTTTTATAATGTAATTAAATTAAAAGAATTTTTCTGCAGCTCTGCTGATTTTTTGGTCGTTGATTGACAATCCAATTTCGTCTGAATGATGGGTCAGAGCAGAAGTGAATAAGTATTTTGGAAAGTGTTCATTTCTGTTTTTCTTTCAGTTTATAACATGTCATTTGTTTAAGTGAGCACATCCTTCTACAACATACCAATACTTAGGCCATATGTGCCCAGCAAATAATGCTCAAATACGAAAAACGCAAATCTATATATATAAAGCAAAGATTCCTGTCTAAGGGGTCCTTCGAATAATACGTTATCATTCAGCCACATTTTTCCAACTACCCAATTACTCTATTCAATCCCTCCACATGGTACGCTAAGAAATTGTACTGTAGCTCACTAGAGCTCATTCATGTTCCCTTCCCACCTAAAACATAACGTAATATTAAAACAGTCCCTAAGCGAGTTTTTGTTGATGGGCATATGAAGACATTTTGAGCCATTGATTCTCAAGTATGCATACTATAGCGCAGGGGCTACGATGTCCGATTTGGGTTACTGGGTTCCTACTTCGATCCCAGGCTGGAGTGTTAATTTTTTGCTTCATTTATTGATGGGATTTAAACATGAAATATCTACAGAGAAAGCAAACCAGGCGATTTCAAACCAATATTTTTTTAATTGACCACTAATTAATTTTTTATGCAGCTGATATCTGACCTTCAACGATTTAGATGAAACTGAGGATATAGAGGTAATTGAGGACGGGGAATACAACCCACATATTAAAAATAGTTAATTAGCATAAACAGCTGACTTGCATATCAGCTGATATCTGACCATCACCGAATTAGATGAAACTCGGTATATATGGGTAATCGAGGACGGGGAATACAACCCACATATTAAAAATAGTTAATTAGCAAAAAC
>JAQGAH010001148.1:0-17965 GCA_034696885.1 Lepidocyrtus paradoxus | reverse complement strand
CGTTGTCGTCCTTATCTCCAGCTTTGCGGTATCTTTCTTTCGGGATGAAGGTTCGTGTCATCATCGTAGTCTGACAGATCAGTAGGTGGTCGGCTTCATGAAGATGATGTATGCTGTCTCAATGATTACTTTGAAAAACTCCCAAGTACGTATGAGACATTATTGCACTCCAGCCTTCAGCTCCTTCTTCCCTGAAAGTTTGAAGACAATCGTGGTCGTTTCCGGAGGAGGGTTTTGTTTGTTGATGGAATTACGTTTGTGTACGGCGAGAACAAATACATATTTTGTGGGATGAAAACTTTACAGGAAATTTAATTTGCTATCATTTTTTGCATTAAATGATTCCAGGAAGAATTTTCAATTGTAATTTACAATTAGTGATGAATAATGAACAGGAAATGTCAGGAGGGTTTGATGGATAGCTATCTTCCTGCCTCACAATTAAATCTTGATTTTAATTCTTTTTGTATCTTTTTTATAATTACGCAAAGCACAAATTATAAAGCCGTAAACTATACCGCACTTGTAAAATTGATCAATTTACTGTTTATCATAAGAACTCAATCATTGGTTTAGAACATAATTGAGCAACTTCAAACATCGCATCGTTAACCTCTGAACTTCTTCAAGGTGGCGATTTTCTTGAATCATGTTTTTTTGAGGGTTCGTCAATGAAAATGCTTTTTGCTATAATGTCATTATATACAGCCGTTATTGAAAATATAAATTGCATCTATGTCAAATTAAAGCAAAGTGTAAGACTTTGGAAACACTTTAATATACACTGGTAATGAATGATACATGCGCGTTCTACTTATACCCATCCGAAATCTTAATGAATTATAATGGGGTGACGACAACGAAATGAATGTACTCACACATTTTGTCTTTCTTATAAAAAAAATCTTATGCGTGGAAAAAAATAAAGACGAAGAAGCAAAAAATCATTTTTGTGCACCTCAAACCACTATTCTCATAAGAAAAGTTGATTAATCCGCGAAACAATGCCCAAATATCTATCTAACCGTCATTTTTAACGATGCAACTCGATCTGGTGCTGTGTCGCTCTAAAGTTCCCTATTGGCCCGTGAATTACAAAGTCGTAAAATTTTCTCAAAATCCCAGTATAATCTTTGGCAGTTCAAAAATGTCTACACAATAAGCTCTAATAAGAAAGAGCCAAAAGAGGGTAAGCTGAGCAAGAGGAGATTCCCCTTCTTCAGAGGTCGCAATCTTTAGTACCACTTCAATAAGTATACCTGTTTTTAAACTTACGGAAGATTATGTTATAAAAAACATAAAAGAAGTTTACTTTAATACGTGTCGACTTTTGGTGCAATGATTAATGGGGTTGCACTGATGAAGTCATCGTGTTGGCCTGATTTTTCATATTGTAATAAGATGATATGATGAATAATATTGCGGTAACGCCGACACATGTAAAGTTTGAAATAAATTTTCATAGCATGCAAAGAAATACAATCTTTTAGCGCAAATCATCCGTGCTTGTTAGGAAGTTCAAACATGACGTGGGTATAGCAGAACTTGTAATAAGTAAGAGCACCATTAAACCAAACAGGTCTATTTGATGTTGGCAAAGGTATTAAGAAGTCTTGAGATAAACGGGAAATGTTTGTGAAAGCCTGATATTTGCATTAATTGAAGGAGGTGATTAATCCATAATTCTATAATCTTATGACCAAAATTTTTCTACATACGATTTCGCTCATACTTTATGTACAAGGGGTATTTGGGGGCGCTGAACCTGATCACGAATCTGTAATAAAACTTACACTTCCTTAAATATACTCCTTCAAGTTATTGGCGAAAAACCGATTTTTGGGGAAAATTTCAAAAATTCATAGCTCGGTACAGATACATCAAAATCAACACTGCTAGCCTCATGATAGGCTAAAAGTGCATAACAAACAAAGTCTAGAAACGGAAAATTAGGCAAATTCGCAATTTTCATGGTACGCTCATATACGACCATACGTACATATATCGCCCATGTATAATTAATCCATAATTCCAGAATCGTATCAGAAATCTGCAAACTAACCTGTATATCTATGTTGTTAATCTGTATCTGGGCTGACCTGACCTGTAACCGGTAACGGTTCTTGTTATAACTATAGCTGTAAAATATATTAAGGAAGCAGGAAACATGCAAGGAGGAAATCTTCAGTTAAGCAGGAAAAAAACTACCGTTTTTCCTGCTACGTTCTGCATAAAAACGCAGAACAGAACGCATTCATAATTAAACTTTGATCCAGCAGCTCTGAGCAGTGGACCGATTCCTTGTATCACGTAACAATTTAGCTTTGCCAAATAAGAAATTGATAAAACCAGGGCCAGTGTCAAACCTTTCAGTTGTAGTAACTCCAAGTAAAATTCTGAAGAAATTTGCCACCGGGGGCAGAACGTCTTCTGCACGAGCAAACAAGAGCCAAACATAAAAGCTAATTAGGTAGTTATTAGTATTTTAATACTTTTTACCCTCATTGAAACCGTTGAAGCATGTGACAAGGCTGGTGGATTGGAGTCCAGGGAGTCTCGAGTGTTTATTTACAGAACTACTTATTGAATATCTCAAGCTGTAGTCAGCAGATTTGTTTGCGAAAAGTACTGCTATGCTGTCTCATTTGTATATATTTGTATTTAAACATTGTGATATTTAGGTTTATTTAGGACCATTAGGTTCAATTAAAACACGACCAATCTACATTTTTCGACTAGCAGCAAAACTTACAGCTATTTGGAATTTTGTGATTTTAATGATTGATTTGTAAAGTTAAATAAAGTTAGTTTAGTTTAAAATTAATCCCAAAGGCAATTTTGGCATTTTTGCCAAGCATGGCAAAACCCGCGGGTTATATCAATATAACCCACCCGGTCAGGTTATAACGGGTTTAAAGGGGTATGGGTTATAACGGTTATAACGAGCAATTTATATTACGCGGGCTTTTTTTCTCTATGGGTTAGGAGCAATACATTGCATGTTAAATTATTGCCCACATCACCCGTTAAAACTCGCTTTAAGGCCTTTGGGCAATAACGGGTTACCCGCGGGTAACCTTCCTATTATTGCTCACCTATTATCACCCATTGCCATCTCTGATTTTTGCTCCAGAAACAGATAATGGAGTACAACTTGGCCTCTCACGCCGTATATATTCTATTACAAACAATCCTGCATCTAGTTCCATCAATCCTGTGTAGGGGCAATGTCTCATTTAAAATCCTCAGGGAGAGTGATCACAACTTCATCACAACCTATAAGAATCAAATATTTTCCATTTGGAATCGGACAGACGGGTTGGAAAATTTTGGTCAATTCATATCAACATCACTGAAGAATCGTCATTGATCCACATCACCAATTTTCTCAAACTTGACCTAAATCTTGAAGAACTACCTGAGCCAGTCCTCCTCAAAACTCCAGAAATCGGCTTTGCTGAGGAGGATGAAGGAAACATGAAATCTTTTATTTGGTTGTTAGAAACCAGCAACAAATCCAGCTCACACGTACATCCCTGTCAGAAAACAATTTTTAACCAGCCCAACAATAAGCGCAGAAAGCTCACTGGATGCTCCCTTTTGAATTACTTTTCCTTTGCAAGACGTAGCAAGCCATGGAGCTGTTCCGTAAATTTAGACCTTTTGCCTCCCCGTCGACCGTCGCGATTCAAAGCTTTCTTAATATACACCGCGGGACAAGACTCTCGGATTGCTAACGGGGTAAACGCCGTAAACTATCCCTCGACCTGGTATTACTACTTTAACTTTCCAGGCCTTCGAGTGGCTTTACCGAACAGCATTCCAATGATAAATGTCTTTGTGGTGCAGAATGAACTATTCCACAAACTTTCTGGGACCAAGAAACGGGAACTAATTGCTTGTTGGACCGACGATTCATATGCTGAATCAAGTTACAATTCATTTGTCGTTAAGATATTTTTAGCGAGTATGAACACATCAGTCACCGGAACAAGCAACGTTTCGAGAAGTGTCTCCCATATTAACCAAGTGGATGCAGTTGATCTGTGCTTAGAATGCCAAAGTTTTGTAACCCCAAATCCAATTCAGAAGTCGTTGTCATGGGAGGGTTTTGGCAAGGCAGTAGATGCCATCAAAATGGAATACGTCTCTGCAAAGGATGTGAGGGGTCTTTCTCTTTCCACTACTGATATGAATTCAAAATTAGATGAGAGCCTTGCTCTTAACGAACATCTCAAAGTTTGCGACAATCTCTTCAAACGGGATGGCTCCAAAGCCTTCATAACTGTTGCAAAGGCATATCCAGCTCCAGAAGAGCAGCTCTATCATCTATCCGGATACTTGTTGAAAGCTATCTGGAAAAACTACACGTTACGTTATATGTCAGGTTGGTGTCACAATGACATAAAAATACCTATCTCTTCGACTTACGACGATATCGGACGAGGATACTTTGACTTGATGCCGAGACTAAGCGCTGATATTAATTTTATTCCGTATCCCATGCACCTACCGCTATTCGTTGAAGATAGATTCAACTCCCTCCAGTTTGTAAGCTGCGGATGGAAAGGAGTCCAATCGATGGCGTTTAGGGAGCTTATCAATGTTTATGATTATGCAATTTGGGTTTGCACACTGATTTCCCTTTTTGTTGTTTCGATGTTTCTCCAGTTCCTCCAGCAAAGTTACCAAAACTGGCAGCAGCCTACATATGAAAAGTGTTTTGGAGTCTTGAAAGTACTTTTGGAACAGGGAGATCCATTCCAACCTAACCTAATGAGATTAACCACAGCTAGGATCGTAATTGGGGGAATTCTGTTGGCAGGAATTGTGCTGAGCAACGGATACAAGAACACAAATGTCTACAACATGATCCTCCCCCGAAGTCCGATCCCCCACAAATACTTTCAAGAACTTTTAAATGATAGCTTTACCATCTACTCTAAGCTCGGCTTCATCGAAACATACAGGATCAAATCCAAATTCAAAAAACCGCGGCTCGTTTTCAAGCATCATTCCATCCTCGTCCAAGATGCCTCTCAAGGAGAAGATTTACAAGTCTCCATCCAGTCCCAGCTTAATGACTCTTGGATATTGACAAAAAAGTATCCAAGTGGGAAGCAATTAGAACTGCTTGAATTAGTGACGAGCCATTCACGAGTTTATCCGGTGCCATATTTAAACGAGTTATTGGAAGAGTTGATCCGGCGTTGGCGTTTGTATGACGAAAATTACTCCGATTGGAATTTGGGTGTAGAAGCAATTGAGTACGAGAATACCGTTCAAACACAGTATGGAGATGCGGAGGACCATGCCTTGTATGAATATCTCAGCCGCTGTAATAAATCCGCTCTCATCCTTCCCTCCGTCACTTGTCATAATTTTACAAGAAGGTTAAGGGAAGCGGGACTGGCCGGAAGTATTGGAAAGGAAACGTATTTTTCCATCACCATTGGGTTCTACTTTAAAGGAGCTATTCCCCTATTTCTACTAAAAAGAGTGAGGTATTTCAAGGAATCAGGGATACAAGAGAGGTGGATGGGACTTTTGTGGTTGGTCTCCAATCCAGACATAAGCAGCAAGTCATCGATCGGGGCAGATCCTTCCGCCGCAAAACTGAATGGAAATATTATCGTTATATTTGCTATTCTTTGTATTGGCCTGCTCTTTTCTGTGGTTTGCTTTATGCTGGAAAATAGGTGGCGAATTATAGCTTGGTTGACTATTTTGTTGAAGCAGATAACAAAATTGGGGAGATTTATCATTATGACATTGTTTGAGCTTGGAAATAATGCTTTGAAATCATGCATTCTGAAATGCGGAAATGTCTTGAGACAAAATTATACAATCAAATATTTCGAATGGTAATTGCCTTTAATTGACCTACGCATATATATGTGTAAGAATTTGAAATTTAGCTGTAATCAGTCTACATGAGTCAACTCTCCTATTTTGGGAACTGAAATATAGTTTGAATAGTAAAAATACACAACTTAAGAAGTTTAGGCATCAGTCGTTTGTTTTAAAATATCTTTAAATGATTGCTGGGTATATGCCAAGAGAAATGTTTTTCAAAACGACGATTTCTGAAAAAAATTCAAAATCCAAATGTTTGTCGACGTGATCAGAACGACGTATTTACACTCTTGCCAAAGCAATTACGTTGCACCTCAAACATTTTATGTAGCCAGTAATCAATTGTCATATATACACTACAGCGCACGGTTTGCATGTAATCTTTAAATCTTTGCAGAAAATAAAAGTCAGAAAAACAAACAATTTAATTTATTTCAAGAAGGCGAATTAAAATAAAAAATGTCGAGCATATCTGAAGGCTCAATCTTCAGCGATTGCCATATTATTAATTTTTATCCCATTTTAAACTATAAGTATACCATGTATTTATGTTCACAACTAAATTGATTTAATAAAATTAATTGCCATGCAATTATAAGCTTCTGTTGGTGCAAAGCTGATGTAGTCACTCTCAAGAACAAACGTCATATTAGTAATCAGAAATTTAATTGCACCTTCTGTGCTTGTAATTCATAGAGTACGCGGAAGAAAATTCTACTTTGCTTTTGGTGGTGAGGTGATGAAACATAAGATAAGTATGGTTTGATGATGAGCATTGAGTGAACTGAATTGTGGCGGCGCTTTCAAGTTTCAGATTTCGCAAGGGAGAAGGGCAAAGGCAGGAAGAGAGAATCGAGGGTTGTTGTGTTGTGTTGTGATTGACTTGATAATAACTTGGAGGTGTCGAGGATCACAATTTTTTCCATCACATTCATGTGTTTCAATTGCCTCAAAATGTTCAAAAATTAAAAATTAACACAGATAGAGCAATAATTAAATCGGATTTGCTACTACTTATTGCCAGTGAAACGTGAAGAAGAGATACCCTGGTTAGCAGCTCGCATTCCGAGCAGTTTTAAAATTTTAAAACAGGTTTGCTAAATTTACTAATTAATTATTTTATAAGCACATTAAAAATGTATTGTTGTTATATTTTATACGTATAGTTTTACAGTTTATTTTTCTAAAGTAGCTGGTGTACTTACAACCGTATTTTTCACTTCTATATTCAATTTATAAATCGATTTAGAATGGCAAATGGCCGTTTAAACTATTTTTAGATGCTCAGCTTAGTTTAATAATTGATTATGACTATAATTATAATTAAAAATGAAAATCAATGTTTTTCTTTATTTCAAGGGTTTCTGATAGCTGTTCAAAATTGGTTGTGTTCTGGGATCCGAAGAAAAAGAGATGGAGGTCTCAAAGGAAGACGAAGGCTCCAGCAAGTTGGAGCCAGTGAAGCGGTCCAGTAGCGTCAATGTCGAAAGCGAAATGAAGACACTGGAAGCCTCAATCAAAAAGTTGGCCATAGCTGAAAATGTTAACTGTGACAAGACAGAGTTCATTTCGAAACTGGAGGTGGCTCGCATTCACTCGGCTGAGGAGAAGCGGCTTGCCCGGAAGATTTCTTGGATTGAGGAAACTCGGAAGGAGGTGGTCAAAGTTAAACAGTTCAGAGCAAGCGAGATAACTGAACTCTTTCCAGATCTCGTATGGAAGCGGATACTGGAGTACGTGGAGGATCCCAAGCAGAAGATGATGTTGTCTATTATGAGCGAAGTGTGGAGTGATGATTTGAAGTTGGAGAGAACTGCATTCCTTTTTCACGAGGTAAAACCTCCAAAATTTTAAAACAAACATTTACTTACGAGCAAATACTATTCACACATTTCGGAGTTTGATGCAACGTTTAAATATCATATGTCCATATAAAAATGTTTTCCATTCCAGGTCTTTCCTCTGGTTTATTGCAGTGGACTTCTCCCAAGAGATGATATTTTAACCTGTCGAGTCGTTTGTCGAGAGTGGAACAAATCCATCGAAACTATTCTTCAAAATATCTACGTTTTCGAGCCGCTCTCAATACTGCAGCTGTACGAGCTCAAATCAAGCAGATGGGACAAAGTAGATGGCATGCAAACAAAGTTTTATGTGGATGGGGTTGCAGTGGCGAGGTTTTTGGAGCATAGTAAGAGTGTGTATCCTCCCAACGGGAATCCATTCTTTTCTCGAAGCATTCACTTAGGATGTATTTGCCCTCATGATACTCAAAGTCATTATCTATTCTGGAATCAAGTTGGCCGTCTTCTCGTACGTTGGGGAAGGGAAATTTGGAAGCTCGATATTCAGTTTTCCAGGATCAACCCCTTCGATTCTGAGGCCGTCTACCGGCTACTCTGTGGATTGCTGAGTTTGCTGCCCAATTTAAAATGTCTTGTGGTTACTTCCGCTTTCCCCATGGAAGACACGTATTTGCTGAAGACGCTTATAAGACGGGAACCTCTCCCTGAATTGTTTCACCTGGACTATATTGTGAGCACATTTCTTTCACCGTTAACGCTGAAAACAATGCTGAACAGATTCGCACCAACTTTGAAAAAGTTCTGTGCTAATGGACTTGAATACAACCAGAATGTCTATGGGGACACCAGACTTCCCAATTTGCAGATGGTTTCCTTAGGATCCACAGCCCAGTCTTGGAAGGAAGGATCAAGCTACGAGTTCACGGTTGACTGGCCTTCTACAGAGGTGCTTGATCTGCATTATAGGAACATTGAAGCAATTGGGATCCCCAAATTGTTCCATACTCTTAATGACATTGGAAAGGGTTTGCGCAAACTGACTCTGACCTTACAGAAAGAAGATGGTCCCCCTTCAAAGCTGGATGCTGCCTTGGCGAAAAAGTTGTTTCTGGAATTGCCGAATCTCCAGTATTTTTCTTTGTCCATGGCCAGAGCAAATCTTAAATCCATCGACTTCATCTTGCCAATGGTATCTCTGAAGGAGTTAACATTATGCTATGTCAAGTCGATTGATCGTCAGTTGAAGGGGACAGCAGGAACAATCAAGAAGGAAAAAGGACATGAAGCTGCAGCCGCATCCTCTTCATCGACTAAACAGGCGAGCGCCTCGGCTGAGAATGATTTAGATTCAGAGATCATCAAGTTCTGGAACTATACCAACCGATTGTACGAATCCAATATCTGGAGGCTTCTCCCTGAGTTGAGGAAGGTCACAATCACCGTTGTCAAAAAGGCGATTGCACCAAAGAGTTTTCTTGAAAGTGTTGTGTATGAGGATGGAAAGGACAACATGATTGAAAAAATATACACTCGAAGTGGGTATGACGAGAAGCAGCAGGAGCCTAATCCGACGCGGCCAGAATGAGTGTGGAAGTATTAGATTGATTCAGATTTCTGTAATGTTATTTTCCTTTGAATTATTGTCCGGTTTCTATTTCAGGTCATCAATAGTAAAGTGCAACTCGGTAATTATGTTACTTGTATTCATTTCTAGTTTCTAAGTTTAATTAAGTTAGACAGACCAAATGGTTTTGAGTGGAATATATCGTTTGAGTTAAACATATATTGAATATTTTTTTATATTATTTTAGTATTGTATTGTATGTAGCAGTATTCGCTGTTCAAATTAAAGATTTTTGTATTGGAGTTTGTGCGTATGAATTCAAAAGTAAATAAAAAATAAACGTCCAATATAACTATTTGCTTCGTCTTTATTTTTTTCTGCGTTAAGTTTTGTTTGAAACAATTTTTGACTCATTGCAGTTTAATTAAATACACTGAGTGATTCATTAAAGTGTTTTACTGCTATTGAAAGCGTTAGGTTTCGCATTTGGACAATTTGTTAAGTAGGTTACGTTCAAGTTAGTTAATATAATTTTAATTTAATTTAAATCCATACAAACTGACAATAAACACAACCAGTCATATAAGTAGAATTAGACTCATGTGCAGAATCCCCAGGCTTGTCCCGACTGCACATTGCAGACGCCTGAGCAGCAACATGGATTTGTGTTACCACAAGGTCCTACAGCGCATCCTTCATTTTTGATACGGCAGTTTTGAGCCTGGAGATGTCAAGTAGACAGTATATTTTTCATATCATTAAAATCTACCCTCTTTATAAAAAAAAAACACGGAATGGAATGAAATTAAATAATTCAATTCCTACGTGAACCTGCGCCATGCTGACGAGGAGAAGCAGACAGACGGCCGCCAAAGTGAAGATGAGAAGTGCTCGGGCCATTTTATCTCAATTTAAGGGAAATTCACTTCAGAGTTTAAAAAAGTGGATTAGTTTAATAAAAATGATTTAATACTTGGATGATTGATTAGAGCTTGTTGAATGATTTACTTGGAATACTTAAACTGCTAACAGAAATGAGTTTTTATATGATCCAATCCAAATTGCACACGCACCCAGTTAAAGTCTAAAGCTCGTAATTTCTTTTCTTGCCACGAAATGTTTACTATTGCTCACTAAACGACCAAGAGATCATCATAATTCGTCCGAAATCGGAGCTTAGGTAGGGGCGTATCATGAGTCGTGTTATTATTTTGCGATTTACATACCAATTAAAATCAACAAAGAAGAGCTAATGTCGCATTTAATGTGTGTTGCATTTTGCATATAATGCAAATACCTTAGCATGTCCAGTTAATGTAAGCAAATTGCTAATGTAACATACATTTATTGTGACCGGAATATTATCCCTTGTTTGATATGGTTCTTATCATCAAGGTAAACATTTCACGGTAGTTGTCAAACTGTGAACGCTGCTGCTATTATTTACTACAAACAAAAGCAGTGACGTTGGTGAGTTGGCGATGCCTTCCCAGAACAAAAGTAGAATGTGAAATGTGCTGTGAATTTTGATTTAATATAATGCATCTGGTGCTCGTTAATTAAATGATCTCCCTACATCATATTGGTCATTGCGGTTGCTCTAAATTATTAATATTTGTATAAAAAATATATATTTATGTTATACATGTTCTGTAAGCATTTACATAAGCTGGAGGCTAGCTGGAAATTAGCATTCTATACGCCATAGAATCATTCAGTTTAGGTTTTACAGATTAGCTTATTAGCTTAGCCAGGTAAGATGCCTTCCCTGGTTTAGTAAAACATGTTAAGAAAATGTTTGTATAAACATAAAAAGCATGACCATATTGATGCACCTTCTTGTTTTCAGCAACTTGGTTTAATGCGCACAGCAGGCAATTAGTTATAGGAAATTATGTCAGCCTCACTCAAGTAAAGGTAACTAATGAACGGACAACCGAACGATTGCTTGCTTGATAAAGCTATGCTATGTAGATTATGATTAAGCGATTGATTGCATGATTGTGATAGTGACATATCGATCAAAGAAAACAGAATTTAAAAAAACCTAATAGTTTATAAGATTGTCGGAAACTAATCTATCGGCATTAATCCTTAAAAGTGTAATTTTGTCATCTAAAAATTTACTTGACCTTGGCACTTGACACCCCGAAAATATGGGAGGTGCGTTGAAATCGAAACATCCATTCCAATTCAAGTTTAGTTGGTGTGGCTACTTCAATGTTAGGCGCAGTAACAGCCCTGGGGTACGCTGAGAAAGTAAAGTAATTAGTCAAGTGATGCATACGACCCTTCTAAGAATACTTAAACGATACTTTTGAAGCCTCCTCATCCATCTTGGTCATTTCTATATTATAAACGCTTTGGTGTCATACATTTAATCAATATAACCATGTTGTTCCAGTTCAAATGGTCGGAATATTTAATACTCGACATCTAGAAGTGGGACGAATAACAACAATACGAAGCAATCAAATTGAAAGCTTGATCTATCTATTATAGTATAGCTTCTTCAATCCATAACATTGGTTTAAATTATATAATTTTATTATTAAAAAAGTGTAATCTTGCAAATCGGTTTTATGTATGTTTGGTGTAACCATACAACATCCAAAAGGCTTACATTCATATTTTAAGTGCCATTCCCATTGGAGAGCAATCAATTAAAATTTCACTACAGAATGTCACCACAGCAAACAACCTAAATATTTCAACTCTCAAGTCGCTCATATTTCATGGGTGCAAACAAAAATGACATTAAAAAATATATAAAAAAAACTTTCCTTATTTCATGGCAAAGTTGTATGACATGCGTGGGAATCAAGTTTCATCGGGTTCCAATGAAACTTATGGGTAAGAATAGAGAAAGTCAGGGAGAATGCAAGAGTTGTACAAGGTGGAGTTGAAGTGACTGAAAAATATATTTTTAATTTTAATTAGATTCAATAAATTACTGGAATGTGACGGCAAACTGAACTGGCTTTGGCTAAAATGGAAAAAGTAGTCTTACAAGAATAATTCTGCTAGCAGTACTAAAGTTACATAGATCATGAAGTCAAAAACGGTGTTAAAGATTGCCCAGCTTCTAGGCCTTCTCCCTGTCCAAGGTCTTTGGGAAAACTCCAGCTCCATTTCCAACCTTCAGTATAAGAACTTATCTTTTCAAACGCTCTACAGCTGGCTAACATTGATACTGCGAATAGTCGTCAAACTTATCTTCTCATTTTCAGCCCACGACAACCACAACACATCCAAAACGAATCTCGCTGCAGCCATAATCGGATTTGGAACAACCTTCTGTACAGGAGCATTTTTCCAAGCTGTGACCCTCGCTAGAACAAAAAATTTCATCAACTTTTTAAAAGCGCAGGAGAAGTATGATAAAGCATATCCCAAGTCAATCAAAGAAAATAAATTCTGCCCATTTCTAATTCAAAATGCAACGTTCCTTCTTGCCACAACCGCATTTCCGGTAAGCATCATGGTCCGAGACTTGCTCTGGATCGGTGATGATGACGTCTCAAATTCACAGTATCATGCTTACCGAGAAAAATATTCGGATATCTGGTCCAAGGCTGGAATCATCATTGCAATGCAGCTTATCTTTCTCTTGACGGATGCAGCCACGCTATTTCCAATAATGCAGTTGAGCTACTGCGTCAGGGTGATGGAGCACCGATTGAAAGAAATGAATGGGGCATTTAAAGACAACACAAAATCCAGAAGAGAAATTCAACAGCAGTTTGATTCCCTCCTGAAAACCTACGATTCGGATGGAACCTCTTCAGATAGGAAACTGGTGGCGCAGTTAAGCGTTCTTGGAAAGGAGTGCATCTTCGGGAAGGCCACTGCCCATAATAGAAACTTTTGGAGGAAGCTCTCAAAGTGGTACCTGAACTATGCTGAGCTGTTTTCCAAATTCTCAAAATTTACAGGAATTTACTTCACCGTCTTTTATCCCGTTAAAATCCTGTCTTGTGTGTCCATTTTATATTTACAAATGGGCACGGATCTGCTAAGGCAAAATGAGTATGTGGTGTGGTCATATAGTATTTTAATTGGGTTGGGCTTTTTGAGAATTTGGAGCTTATGTAACTTGGGGCATGGCTTGGCAAAGGAGTATGCTAGGATATTGGAAAGGATTTTGGTTGAGGATGGGAAAACGGCAAGTGATGAAATGGAGATGACTGAAATTGAGAATTGTTTGACAATTGTCAAGACCATCCCGATTCAGGTGAATGCATGCGGCTATTTTAATGTCAATAGGGGGAACATTCCGGGGGTAAGATCAAGCTCAGATTTAAAATTCATTTAGACAACAAATTATAAATACCCAATAATTATTGTCTTTCAATTGGACTGCTACTGACCTTAAAATAAGTGTTCTAATTACCATTCCATTGCAATTTTAGATAATCAATGCACTGGTCTCCTACATAATCATTTTGTTCCAGTTTAGAGGGGCCGAAAAATCAAATATCGCAACCAACAGTACCAACACCGGAGTTTAAACGGTTGGTCTATGCGTAGTGTACGAAGTTAATTGTTGTGTGTTGTCCCAAAAGCATTTTATTATAACTTTTTTTTTGAATAAATGGTTACTTGTTATGATTATATCGTTCATATACTTATATGAGGTTTTTGTTTTTTATGCGTTCTTCTGTCACGTTTAATGCAAGAAATTCCAATGACTCATTTATAATTCATTATGTAAGGTTTAAATTAAAATGTGGGATAGTCTGGCAGTGTGAATAAACGTTAAAGAGCTTATCTTAAAGTGTAATATAAGAACGTCTAAACAGAAATGCTGAGGATCCTGCAATCCAAGTTACTTGTCGTCGTTACTAATATTTTCCTGTATTGATTTATTCCGCGAATTGCAGAGAATAATCTAATCAAATTACATACGTTTTGAGTTTATTAGTCGCACCCAGTGAAGTAGTTAGAACGACTCCCTTTTACTAGATAAGGGGGTAGTCGTATAAGAATAATTTGATTGAATTTTTAAGGATGTCGATAAAAAATTCAAGCTGCTTTCATTTCTGGATTTAATAATAACAGAACTGTTTTCCCATTACAACCTTTTTAGAAACAACCGACAAAGTCTTTTCAGTGCCCCTTTCTGCTCTGGAGAAATGAAAGGAAACCAGGAGCCCCGTATTGAATGATCCTGTGACGTGTTTTATTTCCTTTACATAAAGAAAAAAAGCCACTTCCCAATCGTTATATATATATATATATGTGTGTATAATTATGTCATGTATATAAATGAAAAATATGTTTCCAAATGAATTAGAAGGAAAGTGGAACCAGCCTGGACTAACGAATGAAATGCTGAAATGCAGTGCTGCTCCTATCGTAGTAGCTATTGCCTAAAAGTAGGGTCAAGTTTATCAAATTTCTTAAAAGGAAAGAAGTCCATACCGCGTTGAAATGTACACAATGAAAGTTATTTAAAATGATATGTAGGTATGCAGAATTCATAAGTTTTGGTAGCGTTGGAAAGTTTGTGATTGACGTCGACATTGATGATCTAATAAAACATGTAGGTAATATTACTTTTTAAGCTTGAGAGTCAAAAATACTAATACAGTTGGCCACATTCATAAATCTACATATTTTACACTTCTTAGCACGAGTGGATGGGTCAAGTTGTCAAAACCTCTCGTGATGATGATAACTGTCGAGAATTGCTGTAGCTTGAAGGAGAATATTTGAATTAATTCAATCTTTAATTGAATTTCATCACAGCACACCTCCTTCTCATCAACAGCATCAGAACAGAATGTCAAGTCATTTTAAGTTTAGGAGTATTTGCAAGACAATGTTAATTTCAACTGAAACGCTTCCTCTTCTCATCAAGCTATTCAACGGCTTTGGCAAGTGGGGATTTGGATCCTACCACTTACCTTATCCGTTTCGATGGGACTTTGCAACCGAAAGATTCATCGTTTCGCCAAATTTTCCGCGCCATGGCTGGCTTCAACCATTTTTCAGTTCCTTCTCCTGCTTTCTCCTATTTTCTTTTCACTATTTTGTGGACATTTACGAGTCTGTGGTTATCTTTGCTTTCACCGCATGTGCACTGCTATTTCACATAACGGGAATGATCTTCACACAACTCATTCGATACCATTCTCAGGACTTTATGAACTTGTTGAACGAGCTAGTCGAATATGACAAAAGGCAGGTGGATTGGAATGAACCGGAAGACGCAGCGTTTTGGAGAGACAAGAAGGAGTCCAAAATTGCTCGCAAGGTATTTCAAGTTGGTTACAGGTCCATTTACAGTTCCATTGCTTTTTACACAGTTACGGCCGGGATTGCCCCAAAGATGCCTACGAGCGTATGTTCTGCAGTTCTGACATATTTTTGGAGGAGGGATCCAACTATTCTCAATTTCCGGGAAAACACGTTGGTAGCCACTAGCATCACGTCCGGTGCTGTTGTCCTTACTGGCTTTCTATTATCAGATGTGGGGAGGTTTTGGATGACGTTAACATTTGTAAATTTATTTTTTGTCATTTATTCGCTAAAGTGCGCATTGATTGCATTTTCAAGGTAGAACTTTTATGCAAATACTTATTAGTAATATTGTATTAGAATTGTATGCCAAATAATTAAAGGAAAAACAATTTTTGAGTAGAAAACTGGAAAGGTTGACATTTCATCAGTATTCAGTGGACTATTTTCCCCGTCTTGCTCGACAGCTCCAGACTTATCGTGAGCTACAGCTTTTATTCCTCCTCTACAACTCTACCCATAAATTCTACGTCGCTGCTAACTACATCCTGCTAGCAGTAAATTTTAATGTGATCTGCACTTATCTTCTACTCACCAAATTGGACCAACTTGACCCTTCTTCAGCTGTGGCCATTGGTTTCACAATATCGGTTTCGTACATGGCAACCTTGTCATTCATGGTTCCTGCACAGGTAAATTCCACATGCTCCAGCATACTTAGAAGGATACCTCTTAGGAAGATGTCCTCGGAGAAGGGAGAGGGAAAAGTTTTAATCTCTGGGAGGATCCGCTGGATGAAACGATTTTTGAAGAGCTGCCCACAAATGCGAATCTACTTTTTTTCAGATAATTTCTTTGAGTCACTTACCCCATTCATTCTGATTAACTTTTGCATTAGTCGCATTATCGACTTGATACTAATTCAGTAGTCAGCAAAGAACATGGCTCCACAATGTTAGACTGTATTAAGTATTAAGAACTTTGTTTAACATAACCTTAACTTATTTATAGTTTAAGTATTGACACGGTAATAAATCAAATTCAAAAATTTAACAAAACCTGTTTAAACAATAATACGTTAAATAGAAATATGCAGAAGGCGCATTATCTTAAGTTCTCAAATTATAAATATTATGAATCCGTTTGATAATAAATTAGATTAAATAACTTTTTCATGCTCATTTAATAATTAGATATGCTTGTGAATATCAAAATAAATGTCACTTCTCAGCAACAATGCGCGTGTCAAACTATGGTTGACCTGCGTTGCGTAAGCACATGACACTCCTAGCAAACGAGATTAAAGTCAATGTCTTTTTTGTAGATCTATCATGTGATAATGTAATGACAAATGATGACATTCATCGCAATTTATAATGCATCCATCGTTAGTAGAACAATTCTAGACTTATTGGCTTAGTTCGTGATCATGTAGGACAAACGCTTTATCTTTTATCCTTTGGAGCAATTAAATGGCAATTTTTAGTCTTGCTCACGCCGATTTGTTAAAGGTGCGCATGATAACATGGATGATTGCGTTTAAGCTCATCCTACAAATTGGGGGTAGCAAACGTTAATCAATTATTGAGGATGGCTTTAACTGATGACGGTACGTTGGATGTGGATGATTGACCTAGGGTACATCGCTCAGACTGATATAAAACTGACAGGCAGAATTGGATGGGATATCATTCACCACTCATCTCTTCTTCTGATTTGACTATTCCACCAGGTTTTCCTAAGGGAACAATTAATTTATCATCATGAATCCAATCACCGTAAGAATTTGCAATTGAAAATATTAACTATTAACTTGTCTTGACATTCTTGAGAGTGGGAGTATATTAAAAAATAATTATATTGTTTTGGAAAGGTTGTCTTTGCTTTGGCCGTCGTGGCCTCCGCCTCCGCCGTTGCTCCCGGACTCATCGGAATTGGTGGTCTTAACGGTCTTGGACTCGGAGCCGGCCGTCTCGGTCTCGGAATCGGAGGAATTAACAGCTTGGCGGCTGCACAAATTGCTGCAGCGAACGGAGGACTTGGAGTAAGATATAACTAGCATAAGATATAATTAGAACATTTTGGCAAACTAATACATGACTAACTTAAAATTATAGGGCGTTACTGCGGCTCAAATCATTGCAGCCAATTCTGCAGCCAATACCGCCGCTGCCATCAACGCTGGAGCTGCTTCTGCCGCCAGAACCGCTGGTATTGCCGCTGCCAATTCCGCAGCGAATGCGGGAGCTGCATCCGCCAATGATGCCAATGCTCTTGCCCGCCAAATCAACCAACAAAGCCAACAGAACGCCGCTGCTGCCGCACAAGCCGCTAATGATCAAGCTTCTGCCATCAGACAACTCGGAGCCGTAAGCGCGGCAGCCGCTGCTGCTAACTCAGCTGCTACTTCTCAGCGCGCGGCAAACACCGCAGCTAAGCGTCGTGCTAATGCTGCTGCTCAATCCGCCGCCCAGGTCAGCAGTATCAATGCTGGTTC
>JAQGAH010001147.1:0-17971 GCA_034696885.1 Lepidocyrtus paradoxus | reverse complement strand
AGATTATCGATTGTAATCTGTATTCGATAATCGATAATCTGATTACTGTAATCTGGATTACTTCCCATCCCTGCAAACAATCATCATTGATAATCGATAGTTATATATTATCATTATGGCTCAGCCAATGGAAACCACTCAAAATTCAAATACAATCAGATTATCCTACAACTAAGACCAGTAAACAGGTTTATCTCTTCAGTCTACATCTCTCTGTCTCTACCCTATGCCCTACCTAAATGACCTACCATCATCGAATGAGATTAACACTACACAACCCCAATATACGACGAAACCCAATATATACCAGAAATATTGCCTTTTGCCTCGTCCTTCATTTATACTTAATAATGATTAAATGCTTAAATTCAAAATTAGGCAACCCTCAATCATCAATATAATTTAGTAATCTCACCTAGCTGTACCACTCCCACCAAGAATATATGTAAATTCTCAGCTGTGACGACTCCAGTAAATCAGCCTTGGTCGCACTCAAATAGGCAATATGATTAATATAGTGACGCCAGCAGTTATTACAATCTTTTATCAATTAACTGGGCGTCTACATACAAAAGATAAAGATAATAAAAATTAAATTAAACTTTTTACAAGTGAACTAAAGCGCTTGCAAGGCCTGGCTTTGCTGATTGTTCATTATGAAGTAAATACGTGTTACTGTAAAATTGTAACTATTTATTAATCACTTACCCTACCCTCCACTTGTTTATTGATAATAGCCATATAAAAACAAATTTATTTATTGTAAACACTCCAATAGCGCATTAATAAGGCACATGCACTAACTAACGTGAACGTGCCGTAATTGAATTTGCAATAAAAGAAATGAAGTTATTTACTTGTCAAATCAATTATTAATTGGCATTATTAATTACAAACTGCTGAAACACTCAAATAATTTATTTGTTTTAAACCTGCAGCTTTGAATTTTGCAAACTACTTTCGACCATCGATTCGGACGCGGCACAGAATGTATTGGATTGGACAAAAAAAGCAACGGCAGAGCACTAGCAGACAACAAAACAAACCAGAGCTTTGAAAATAACATTTCGCGGGCGCAATTTCGGGGCAAGGTGAAACAATAAAATGACTACTTTATATACGAGCCACATGTTTTCTACGATGTCATGTCATATCTCTAGCACAGCCACAGTCAATGGTGAATGGGTGGTGAAAGTCTGCCTTTCTTGAAGCCTGATTGTACAGCTGTTATCATTTTTGGCTTGCGAGTTGCGAGGAGCTGCAAATCCAACAGATTGTAGCTAAACTTGGAAGTGGGCGGATGCAGAAATTGTTCAGGTAATTAAATTACTTACGCTCACTCACTGCATTGATTTTTTATGGAGATATAAGCCATAAGGTTTTGTTGTAAACTGTGGGAAGCTATTAATTATTTCGACATTTATTTCCTTTTGAATTTCAAAAGACTATAATCCAGATAAGCTGTTCGTTGTTTATTGAAAAGAGTTTAAAAAAAACTAAACATGAGTGCTCCCGGCTCAGGACGGGCTTCAAAGGTTTCTCAAGGGGGTGGTGGTTCGAGTGGACCTAAGGTCTCCAAAGTTCCAGTGATGGCAGCAGAAGCTGTGATTTGGGATAACCCAATGTTTCTCCCGGTAGTTGTTGCGGTTCTCGTCGTTCTTATTACGCTTTGTAAGTTAATGCATATTGTCTCTTTCCATTAAGCAAAATTTCATTAATGGTAGTGAATATATATTATATTTTATGCTCGTTTTCTTTTAGTCTTTCTCCTGCGGCGCAAAAGTAAAACCAGAGCGGTCCTCTTAGTTGGTCCAACAGATGTGGGGAAGTCTGCAATGTTTTCACAGCTTGTGGGTGGGAAGAACGTTCAAACTGTGACCAGTGTAGTTCCCAACGAAGGCGAATATGTTCCGGGCAATGGAAGAGCACCCTTGACCATCAAGGATTTACCAGGGCATGAGCGAGTTCGTATCAAGTTCTGGGACACGAGTAAATCTGGGGCCCGTGGGATTATCTGCGTTATTGATGCTTCAGGTGGGAACAAAGCAGTTAGAGAAAGTGCTGAAATCATTTACACTGTTTTGACTGACCCGAGTGTCACTTCTGTGCGGCCCAATATCCTTTTGTTTGCCAACAAACAGGATGCTCCACTTTCGAAGGCTATAAGTGTTGTGAAGACCCAGTTGGAACGAGAGCTGTAAGTAATTTGAGCAAAAATAGATACAGAATTGATAAGCAATAGTTCAGGACAGAAATTTAACTGGATTTGGAATGATGACCTTATTTCAGAACAACATTGCGAATGACAAAATCCGCTGGATTGACTTCAACTGGTGGGGGGAGCACCTCGGAAAAGTTTCTTGGTAAAGTTGATAAAGATTTTGAATTTGCTCACGCTGCTCCGTTAAAGGTAAGTCCTATTTTAAGATTTATAGACGTTTATAAAGTTGAATTTTAATATTTCAATTATTAGTATTTAACAACACCTACAACTAATCATATACAATCATGTCCTACGTTTAGATTGAATTTGCTGAGGGATCCTGTTTAGAAGATGATAAAATGGCAACCGTTATGAACTGGTTGGATTCAATCGCTTAGACTGACCCAGCTTTAACTTAGATATGTAAACTGGTAATTAGGTAGAAGAGCAAGTAATTGACCAACCGTGTAGCTGGCTCATGGTAGACTGAGAGTGGAGGTTAAAAAAAAATTCAAAGCAGGAGTTGTCTTCGTTTTTTAATTGTGTGAATGTTTATTCTATTAATAACCGTTGTATGATTTCTTAACTACCTACCTGGTTGAATTCTTATTCATCCAACCCAACAATCAGGCATGTCGTTGGGTTCCATAATTCTCAATGAAGTTTAATATATTTTATTTTTACGATGCATTCTCATATAAGTCGTAACACCAATTTCTATTCGCGTTTCTCATTCCACTTAAACCTTGATCAATAAGTTACTATAAGTTTACTTTTTTAAGAGTTTATTTTTATTCAAGCATTTTGATAATTTGATCTTAAAGCAATGAACATAACATAAGTTGGAATTGAATGAACTTTTTCGTGTTTCATTATTTTGTATGAAGTTCGATATGAAAAACATATATTTATAGAATACAATGTATGAAAACGTAGACATATGCTTCCAAATCCCCCATTTGAGATTAGTTTTGTGAATGTTTATATAAATAAACTACATTGTCACTGTATTGTTTAACTATTATTATAGCATGAATTAAAGCAGTCTAATTAATTGTTATTATTAATCCTCCTCTACTCCTCCGAAATGCATAAAACGGAAAAACATTCTGAATGTCCATATTCATAAATTCGTAAGTTTTTGTCCAAATCACCTCACCTTTTTCATCAGGAGTCAAAATATCATTCTCCCACTTGAAAAACGCTACAATGCTGATTTATTTGCAATTATTGCAATGTATGGTTTTCTTCAAAATCTTTGTCTCTAATTCCTGACATCTGACTAAAAAACAACATGAGTAAGTTTGTTACATATTTCCACCTGCAATCATCAAAATCAGACTAATTTTGGACTTTTGCAAATTACTTATCCGATCTGATGGTCAACAACAGAAGGGAATTTCATATGGCATTCTGATTATTTGTGAGGAGTCTGCAACAAAGTTGTGATTTTCCATTCTTGTTGGAGCATCATAAATTCTCACAAATACGATACAAAATGTATCCAATGGCCTTTGCGAATGAATGCTTGTAATGTATTTACCATTTGCTTCACACTTCGCTTTAGCTAGAAATAGAATAGAAACCAAACGCATAAGCACTATCAGCAGCATCATATCATCAAGCAGGAGAGGAAGCTGAATGAAACCATACACCATCTGAAAATCTGCCTGCATGTGAAGCGTAAACTAGACTAAATAGTGCTAAAAACAGGGCATATTTTGGCTCTATCATCGGTACCGCTGTGATTAGGGGCACCGTTTAGGCTCCTTCTAATTAATTGTTCCGAAACCGTTCTCAAAGGCACCATGCATTTAGCAAAGCGTCTTTCTTGAGAAGATCTTCATATAATTGTGAAAGTTGACTTTATTGGTAGCTATCTAAGCCGCCTGGAAGGTAGGTGGTGGTTATTTGGTGGGTTAAATTTCAAAACATTTAATAAAATGACTGAAAATAATTTGCTCCGGTCAGGAGAGACCACAATAGTGATTAAACTCCAAGGGGGTAATGAGGCCGAGGAGATTGAGCTGGATGAGGCAGCCACGCACTTTCTAGCCCAGTTTGTTGATAAGAATGGGATTGTCAGTGGCAATGACCAAGACGTTACTGGTGACATTATTGGTGTTCAAGAGGTAATTGGTGAGCAAGGGGCTCAGCACCAGCCCTCCTGCCTACCGTACAACAATGGGAGTACATACATACTAAATTCGGACATGGGGGAGTTGGAGTTGCTACAAATGGGCGAGAGCGTTCCCCCAGTTGGGGGTGAGGCGGAGGTGGAAGTGGTCACAATCGATTCGAATTTGTTACCTAGTGGGGGCGTGATCCAGATCCAGAGGGAGGAGCAAAATCAGCCACTGCTTCAGTACAATGCCTTCTTAGAACAGTTAAACAGGAGAAATGTGAGGAAGTCCCAAGTAACTAGGAGAGGAGTTCCACAAGAAGCAAGAATAATGAAGCAAACACCATCCATAATGAGAATGAAGAGCGCTCCAGCTTTGCTTAGGAGTTCGAGAAAGGTGACCTCTGCTGCTGGGGCCCCTGGATCATGTGATAAAAACTTATCAACTTCTGAAAGAATCTCTGGTGAGCAAAAAAGGTCTCCTGGGAAAGTAGGGTCAAATGCTACTGGTCAGATTAGGACCAGCGCCACCCTCCCGCCCCCGGCTCAGGAACTCTATTTTATATACCAAAACGCAGATGGAGAACAGGTAATAATTGGTTTGAAGATGTCAGATTGATGATCTGTATTAAATGATGATGGATTATTTAAATAATATTTGGCGCAATATAATGATGATTGGAATGGTTTTTTACAGGTCGCGCAAATCATTGACAATCCATCGCGTTCATCCTTTTTGAACTCACCAACGATAAATGTCCTGTGCCAATATGAAAATAGCTCCATGCTCTTTCGTCCGAGTGACATTGGAACCCTTCCGGTGTCTACCACTAAAGATGCCAAGTCTCCGAATAAAAAAACCGTTAAAAAATCTCGTTCTTCAGCATCCAAAAATGGAAGAAATAAGACGAATGCGAAAGGAAAGAAGGGTGGTGTAGCGGAGCTCAAATGCATGGAAAAAGGATGCTCCAACGTGGCAGTCAACATTGTAGAACTTCGGAAACATTTAACCAATGAACATGACATGTTATTTGATTCGGAGAAAGTTGCATTTCCATCTGACGCAGGTTAGTGTATATTTTTAAATAGGGTTTTGTTACAACAATTAATTTGCTTTTGACCTTGACCTGAAGTAACGAATTTAATTTTTAATTTTATAGCCTTCAAGGAATGGCGTGAGCAATACGAGCGAGAGCGCATGGTCAGCTTTATTTATCGGGGAGGCACCAAGAAGATCTCCAAGGAACAGTCAGTTACCTACATGATTTGTCACAGATCCGGTCATTACAAGCCGACCATGGCAGATGAAAGCATGAGGCAGCGAAAAATGAAGCCCCAAGGAAGTTGCAAAATCGGTGGGTATTGCACCGCCAGCATAAAACTTTTGAAGAATTTGGTCACGGGAGAAGTGAACATGGACATTTGTCACACCCATTACGGACATCCTTTGGACAGTGAGGCAATTCCACACTTGAGGGTTAATCCTGTTCTGAGGAAGATTATACTGAAGAAATTTGAGGAAGGTAAATAAGGCTCTGCTCAAGTCAATATCTGTCTTCTATTGCCATTTTCATTTCCCATAATTAACATAGATGTCGAAGTTTAATGAATAATCAACTAAATGAAAGTATTTAATTACTTATTCAGGAACGACTTTTCCCGAAATGCTGGCATATATTCATCATAATCCAGACAGGTTGGAAGGATTAAGGATGGTTGATAGACGGGCCGTTAGAAACATCTTTGATACGTGGAGATGCCTTCGCCAAAAGAAGGTTGATGATGATGGAAAGATGGAAGATCCATGTAATAAAGAATCTCAATCTGATGACATCCCCGAGCAAATACAAATTCAAAATGTTGATGAAAGCCATAATAAAATGGCTTTAAAGGTCGAAAGAAATTCGTTCCTCGATAACTCTGCAGCCGAATCTGACGGCGAGGAGGAAATGACAGGAGAATTTGCAATAGAAACGAAGATATTTCATTGCGAAGAAGAAACAACATCAATGTTATTGGAAGATTCTGCCGAGAAGTGGGAGAAAAAAGTAGATATTGGTGAATGTAGTGATAGTCAAAATACTGATTCACCAACGTCGAAAGATACTTGCTCGGATGATGATGCTCCCATTCTTCAAGCTGTGGATGAAGAAGGAAGCAACGAAGAATATTTAAACGAGGATGAAAGTATTCCTGTTCTGGAGGCGGTCGACTCTGCGACATCATTAAAGCGAGAAACCACAAAAAGAAAGAAATTCGGAAAGGGGGGGATAGGGGGAAAACGAAAAAAGTTTTTGGATAACGTCAAGACGGAAAATGTGACAGAGGATGAGATGGATTGCCCGGAAATGGATAGTTCACTTCTCTACACAGTCATGAGTCTTCATAAATCCAGTCATTCATTTCAACCTGAAGACGAATATAGCATGGCGTATATTCAAATCAGTCCAGAATTAGAAGCCACCATTTGTCGGCTGCACAATCATGGGGAGTCCGGTCCGACGATTTTGCTGTACAAACCTGTGGGGGAAATTAATGTAAAATATGGCGACTTCTGCAGGGCCTTTCGAGAAGATGACTTTTGCCTAATAATTCAAACTCCTGTTCAGAGACAAATCATGCAAATGTTTCCCAAAATAATACATTTCGAAATCCTAGACAAACCCAAGGCCAGCGAGCGAGACTTAAAATTGGGCTATCTTAGCGTATTAGATGATTACCGCGAAGCAATTCCAGTTGCATGGATAATTGCGGATTCAATGTGCCCAAGAATTTTAAATCAGTTATGTAGAACTATGAGATATCACTGCGGAGAGTTGGCTGTCCAGTACATCATGGCTCCTAGAAGTACTGAAATTCTCAAATCCTGGACGACTCACTTCCGTCACAAGCCAAAACTCCTTCAAAATGAGTTCAGCGCCAAACGGGACTTGCGCAGTCTACTTAGTAGAAGCATTCCAAATGACAGGGTTCGCAACAATGCTGCTGTCATTCTTGATGAAATGGTGAATGCAAAATCCCCAGACTGTTTAAAGGAAATGAAGGAAAAGTTAGGAAAACTCACTAAACCTTACCCTAACGGGTCCGTGTACCTAAGGAAGATGGAAAAAGACTGGTTTTCAAGAATTGAAGAATGGTCTCTGGCATACAGAACTAGTGGAACAAGCTGCAATCTCTTGTTCGCCTCAGACAGCTTTTTGAAATTAAAGAAATTCGTGAGTTTCAAAGGCACAAAACAGATAAATCAATCGGTGGACCACATCTTGAAAATTGGATATGATAAATGCTTCCTAAGAACAAAGAGGATGTTTAAAGGGGATCAAAAGTTTAGCCGTTTGCTCGAGAACTTGGACAAATACCATATTTTAGCCACAAATGATCTGAAACATGCTGTCATTGCTAATGATCCTACTGACGAGGGAAAGTGGACAATCATGCCAGAGGAAGATAGCGGGGAAGATAATGAAGACAAAGTGGAAGTATCCCAGTTAAAGAGCCCCTGTGAGTGCAAAATAATTTGCAAGCGATGTAACATATGTATGCATGCTTATATCTGTTCCTGTAAAGATTTCTCCGAGGAGCACGTGATGTGTTCCCATATCCATAGGGTTCACTGTTTTCGAATTGGAAAGTCCATGGAAGATCAAGTTGAGACACCAACAGTTGCGGAAGTGGAGGGAGACAAGGAAGTGGAATGTTCTCAACCAGAAATATCTAATATTGAAGGTGATGATGTGGGCGGGGAGGAAGTTCAGGAAGCTGTGATTTGTGAAGACGGAACGGAAATAACCTTCCTCAGCGACAATCAAATTGGAGGCCTCAATCTGACGGAGGTTCTCCAAGCTGCCAGTGGCCTGTTTGGTCAACATGATGGAGGAGAGTTACCAAAAATTGTGTCAATTACGGATGCAGACGAAGACAAGATCATTTTTGATGGGGAGGCTGGTGTCCCTGTCATTTTTCATTATGATGGGGATGTAGAATAATCGATTTCAATTAATGCCACAATTACCATTAATATTACAAAAAACCATATTTATAAGCATGCAATATTGAATCGTTGTTCCAAATAAACTATATACATTTTAAATGGTAGCAGAAGAAATACTTTTTTTCTTACTCTTTATTCTTTCTCGTTGCATTTTTCTCGAACTAATACTAAGGTGAAGGTGAAAGTGGAAAGACCGACGCTCATAGTATCAGCATTCATTCATTGGATCAATTCAATTAATACAATTTGTAAAAACAATCATCATTTATCGACGATAAGTTTGACAAATGCGTGCATAGGGAAGACAGATAGCTTTGAATGGGGCACCGTGAGAACAAAAGTAAAAGCACACACAACACCCAATCCTCATCACATCTAGCTCTATAGATGATAGAAGGAGGAAGCACTCAACGAATAACAACAAAAACAAACCTTTTTCTGAGCTCCGGAAATTGCTGTTTTCTTGTGTGACAAGCTAGTTTTTAATTAAATTATGTACTCCGATCATCTATAGCATTATTGTCAATTGTCCATCATGCTCTACCGAAGTATTTGCAGGGGTGTGTTGACTAGTCACCAAATATTTGTAAAAGGTTCTGTTGGAGCCCCACAGCTTCCGGAGACCTGCCTATGTCAACTCAATGTGTTCAAGCGAATGTTATCAGTGTCAAATGTGCCCTGCGCCAGCATGCGGGACAAGGTTTCCGCAAACCGTGAAATTCGGATGATGAAGAAGATGGTGTCTGGAGCTGGGAGAGCGAAGTAATAAAATAAAAACTGATTGAAAAGATTAAGGTGGGAGTGGCAGCACATTATCATAGCTAAAAAAATATGGATAATTAACAGGAACTTGTCATTTACTTTGCAGGAGAAAGCACTTCAACTTCAATCAAAGTTCCTCGGAGCACCTGAAAGACTTTGGGTTCATGACTAAAGGCGAGGTGTATGGCCAGCCAAAGGGGAGAATTATTACGAACCGCGTCAAGCGAAGGATTGAAATGTTGAATAATCTGTTTGTGGAGCAAATCACGAGTTTTCTCGGAACTGGGGAGGTAGCACCCCAATTTCTTGGATTGGGAATTCAAATCTTAAGGGTTAAAACTAAGTCAGACTTCTCGGGGGTAAATGTCTACTGGTTCGCAACGGGGGCGGAGAATGATGAGAAAATCGAAAAGTTGTTGAAGAGCGCTGCGGGTCACTTGAGGCATGTCCTTAGTCAGCTCAGAGTGATTGGGATAGTCCCGCCCATAACGTTTGTCAAAGACAGTACATTCACGGTGCTACAGGAAGTGGATTTTCTCTTATCTAAAGTTGATATGGGTGATGATTTTAAGACGCCATCAAACTCAGATGATGTAGCAAAGGACGAAGAGGGCGAAGGCGAAACCGGGGAAAGTTCCATGAGGCAAGACATTTTGGGAGTGAGGCACGACGTGATAATGAATGAGGTAAGTGGACTTGGACTGGGACTGCTAAAATTTTGACGTTAATGTATAATGATTGTTGTATCTTTTAATTTTTCAGATAATTAAAAACGTTCAGAAAAAGCGGGACCGGATTCTCGCCAAAGAGAAACACATCCAGATGCGCTCAATTAGCGACGAGTGTGAACTTGATAGTGAAATTACTGACAAGGACTCCATAAACAAGGTGGACTCACATTTGGACGTAGTGGAAGATCACCGGAAACGTCAATTAGAGTTTTTGAATTATCTCAAACAACGCAAAGCGGAAAAAGAGAAGGAATTAAAAAGGCATTCGATAGCGGAAAGTGAGAAAGAGTTTTATTCGTCAATCAGGGAGGAAATAAAGTTAAGTCAGTTGAAACAGCGTCTGGATGAAATGATGGGAAAAGTCGACCAGGATGAGGTGGAGGATGATGATGAGGACGATGACGACTATCAGGATGCTGGTTATAACGATGAAGAGTATTATGATAATCAAAGGGAGCATTTTAAGTAGCGGCATTGAATCAGTTGTTTCTAGTTTTTTAAGGTGTTTTATATTAATAAATATTAGTTTAACTTGAAGCGATCAAATAATGTTTATGATTATGACTTTTGCTCATGTTTGCAACACACGCTTAACATCGCGAAGCATAAGGACTCGTTTATTGAAAAACATAACATATGGCACCTGATTAAGATAACACATCAATTTACTTATGACGTAACGCATACTTAGCCCTATAGATTTTATTGCATTGAATGTTGCAAGTATTGTAAGTATTATCAATTTACTAATATTATTAACCACTATCACATATTTTAAATACTACATAGAATAGGCCAAAGGTTCTCATAAGAAAACAGAGATTTGAAGCATGTATCTTACGCTGGAATGCTGGAAAGATTTACATATTTAATACATAATATCGATATCGATTATTTTGCTTATTTTATTACAATTTACAAAGTCGAAAAGTTGTATTTGGGATATGGATAATTTTTATAAAAAAGTCACATATCATCCCTGTCATGAAGTAAAGTTACAGTATTTGCTGAGGCAAAGTATCTATTCGTTGATTTTTTTTTGTATAACTATGTAGTATAGTTTTTGAAAGTTTTGAAAGAGTTTTGATGCATATTAAATATATTTTATGCCAATTATCATTTTTATTGAAATGTGGCTTAGCTATTGAGTAACAATCCTAAAATTCTAGTAGGGAGAAGACAGGTTGTTGAATTTTATCCCTACCACGTAGGTCCACAAGCTCCATTATCACTAGACAGCCGGCGACAACGCCACCACTTGATTCGATGAGTTGGCAGGCAGCTTTTAAAGAACCTGGGTGAGCATAATTAAAAATATTAGTTTTTGGTATCAACAAATAAGAAGATAAAGGATTCCATATTGTAAACTTGCCTCCGGTAGCTAGTAAGTCATCAACAATCATCACCTTATGGCCTGGTTCAATGCTCTCCTTTTGTATTTCAAATGTATCCTGCAAAATTCAATTAAATATTTTAAATGCCTTTTTTTAAACGATTAACGCAAAAGTCTTAGAAATCGTATGTTTTACAAAGTCACTAACCGATCCATATTCCAATTCATACGTAACACTATTCAATACACCGGGAAGCTTTCCCGGCTTTCTAATTGGCACAAATGGCAGTCCTAATTCGATAGCAAGGATGGTTCCGAACAGAAACCCTCTTGATTCCAAACCTACGATTACTTGAGCATCTGGAATGTTTCTTTGTGAAACTTCTATTAGCACCTCCTTCAGGTCTTTAAACGCATCCGGATTGCGAAGTAGTGAAAACATATCCCTAAAATGACCAAATAAGCAATTATTAAAACTGACTTCCAGACTCATTTAAATTTAAACCACGGCCGCGCGTCACTAGTCGCTAGTTGTAGCTCCAACTTTCTCCACGAAAATAATTATCGATAAGCACAGATATTTATTTACCGTACCGGAAGAGAATACCTGGCTTGGGAAAGTCCGGGTAGCTGGATATATGCTTTTTCAACTCTTGTAACTTCTTCTCCATGATTATTTAATTTCACACCTGGGGGATGGGAGCTGCAATAAGGTATATAAAAATAGTTTTTTTTATAAAATCTTTTAAACTTTTGACTTTCCCCTGAATAATTATAGTCCGTTTTCGGGAGAATTAACTTTAAAACACAACAGCAGTGACGAAACTACTTACATGTTCTAAAAGCGTTTCAGTGAGCAATCAAAAAATCTGTTGACACTACGTGATTTTTCTTACTAATTGTGCATTCGCTTATTGCCTTTAACTGACTACATCACTAACGAACGAGTATCAGGAGTATGAGTAGTAAAGCTTTACTTGTTGCAATTCCAAAAGGGAAGATCATTACGAGCATGTGACTGTGACTATGTGACAGAGCCCATCTTCTTCTCAATCCCTTCCTACCATAACAAATCCTAATCTCATCTTCATCTCTTACGACACCGCACCGGTGGTCTTTATGCATATGAGTACATGTATAGTCATTTACATACATGTGAGCATGTAAAGGTAAACAGAATACATGCGGGTGAGACGAAAGAAAGCATAAACAAAAGTATTTTAATGTAAAAGTGCGTAAATTAATCTACTTTTCACTTATTATGCACTTTGCTTGATTTCGGCCATTTCGGGAAGAGAAAGCACCCGTGTGCAAAGAGAAATAGATTTTGGTTTCGCAGTTGGGTTTAGATATATTTCTTTCTAGCGTTTTTATCGACTCAAATTGACCTGATTAGTGGGCAATTGCGCAGTTGCGGTACGGTAGTTATTCTTAGGTAGCGTGGAGTTGATGGTGTAGCATTGGCGTTGGAAACAACATGTCTTCGAATTGTAAAACTTGTGGGGAGGCCCTTGGAAAGACGGGGAATTACACTGTGAGGATCCTGCCTGCAAAGAGGGTTCCGAAGAAAGCTCGAAAACTTATGAAGACCATGGCTAATATGGATGATAGTGCTCAGCAGGCATCGTCCATTGAGACCAACACATTTCAAAAGTTTCTCATGAAACGAGTTAGGCCAGTTAACGTTATGGTGAGTAGAGAATTGATTTAAAAAAATATATGTATATGTAAAATGAAAGTTAATGCTGCATTATAATTATCGATGGGTCTTGATTTGTATTTGAGTACCATTTTTTTAATGATGCAATTTTATAGGAAGTATCCTGTGGAAAATGTGGAGCAATCAGTAAAATAAAGATGTTCAAACAACCCCTCCAACGCGAAGCAAGAAAGGACAATATGTCGATGAAGAAGATGAAGGAAAGTGAAAAGAACTTGATGTCGCCCTCCATCACGCTATCTTCAAGGAAAAGTAAGAAAAAGTCAAGAGACTTGAATGCTGGCTTAAGTATTGTATTGGATACCTCCAAATCTGGCGACAAATCATCCAGTCCACAAGCAAATCCCACAAATAGTGGGCGCAAACGACCAGTCTCGGCGTTCCAGAAGCAGAAGGAGATGGCCAATCTGAAGAAAGTTTTTTTTCACTCGAAGAAAGCAAAAAAGTCTGGTTCGTCTCTCCAAGACTTTCTCTCTGGGATATAGAAAGCATGTTATCTACCATATACTCGTTCGTAAATATGCGTAGTTTAAAGTAAATTGACTGATTACAAATACAGGCTTGATTGACTTTTAAGGACTAATGGATTGAGCAATTCAATTTTTATTAGATTTAGCAATTTTTACAAATTATAAGCACAATAAATAAGCTGTGCAACATTGCATAAAGATAAAAACTTAATTATACACTTTAAGATATTTAAACATTTGATTAGATTTTTCTTTAATATAATATTTATTTCACTTTTAAAATAGAACAACATAGATGTTTTAATGTTTTTAATAATAACGAATTAATGGGCTACATATTTGTAATAAAGATTCCTATCACTGACTGAAGATATTAATATGAGCATACTTATATTTAAAGTGGTTAATTAAGCGGTCTATAAGATATAAAAAATTAAGATATTGTAAATCAAATAGCAAAAATATTAGTTGACATCCTGACAAGAATTAAGAAGCAGTTTTCTAACCTGTTATTCTTTAATGTTAAATATTTATGTGTTAGTATTGAAATAATTTTAAGGATAATTGATTTAATTATTGGAACACCCCATTCAGTCTAATAGTTTACACAAATGATTTGTTAAATGCAAAGGGATTTACATATTACTTAATTGCTTATATTTGTATCTTTCGATATTCCTTCAATTGAGTATATTAGTATAGATAATATAGAAAAATATAGCGCACCCGCACACCTTTAGTTCAGTTTAGTAATAACTAATAACTATTCTGTAAGTTAATCATAATCAATATATTTTAAAAAAAGGAGGAGTGAGAAAGTTAGATCATTTCTTTCAAATGAGATTTCCTGTACAAATATATTTTTTGACATTTTTTCAAAAATAAACTTAATATTAAAAATAGCTAAGTCTAGATATGCATGGCTTAATTTATGTTTCATTCTCTTTACGAAGCTATCCATTAAAATACGGAGCCAAAAAGGTTAACACGATCACTGCTAATGCAAGCAATAGGAAAAAGCCTAATACTAATGTGAATGGGAAGGACTGGTTCTTTGGTTGATCTTGAAATCTCTTAATTTTCGTCGCATAAGGCGGAATGCAAAAGTCATGCTCGTGACACATATCTGGAGACCTTGCGCAATGTTCGATTTCCATATATTGACGGAGTGAATGTTTAAATCGGCTTTTACTGGAAGACATGTCACATTCACTCCTAGACACTGCCTGTCTTGTCAACTTGAGTAGGGCAAACTTTGCACAGCCCATGACTGTCCCGTGTGTCGAGATGTTTTTCCCCGTTTCGAAGATCTCAGTTGTTATCCTAAACCGTCCTAAGGCGCATGTCGCATCATTCTCTTTCTCTTCCTCGCATGTATAGCGAGTTGCTTTAGCGAGTTCCTCCCAACCTTTGTCTTCCTCGTCTGGACTAGGGCATAAGGCTACTTTCTGACCTTGGTAGTTGTAGTAAAGGTCTGGTAATTGACTAAATAGGTATTCCTTTACGCTTTCACAGAATAGCTGGGTTTGGGATTCCGGACATTCGATGGATATACATTGGTAACACTTTAGGGCGTGGGATACTAAAATTCGCCAAAAAAAAAACAAGTTTTCATTGTCATTTTTTAACACAAAAGTTACACGGGTATAAATTCATTAATCAATAATTAATAATATGGAATCATTACCTTTCGTTGACCAGAACAATCCGCAAATGATAATGACTGCCCATTTGCCCCTCCCTACGTTACATTTGTACAAAGTCATCCTTTTCACAGCTATGAAAAATGAAAATTAATTTTAAAAATAAAATGTTAACTTGTATTCACTTAAGTTAAGCATATATAGGAGGTGAGGGAGGAAGCGTCCACTCAAATTTTTGACATAAATACTAAAATGATTATCGCCAGACGCCAAGATAAAAACGTTTCCTACAATTTCATAAATATAAGCTTCCATATGCATGCAACAAGTAAATATACACACAACTTTTGCACCGGAATTGGGAGCTTATTTGCAATCTATTCACGGTTGACGGTAGACTGGAAGTTTGTCATATATATATAGGTAGATACATGCTAAGAAAGAACTTTTTCAAGTTAAAAAACTGCTATGCTAGTGAAATTAGTATTTAATTATTTATATATCAGTATAAATTACCTTTAAGTTACCAAATATTTTACGCTGAGAAGACGTTATTTGCTTACAACTTTTAACTAGTGATTATGCATTTTTCTCTTAGATCTCCCTTATTCCAGTCGATTAAAAATTTGCAACATGGACAACTACATAACATATACTTTTTTACTAGCAAGTTGCAAAATGTACATGAACGAACGCTACATTAATTGCTGGCTCGAGGAATAGTTTTGTTTTTACTTTTGAGCTACATATACATATGCGAAAAGAAAGCTAGTGCTCAGTACTCACAACACAACGAACAACCAAAATTACTACATCTTCATCCCATGATCTGATTTTACATTTTTATATTATATCATGTCATCATCATATTTATACTTAACTACTTATTATCACTAACTACATGCAATGCATAATTTTTAATAAAGTCTCAGGATAAACCAGATCAGTTCCTCTACTCTACTTCTACTAGCATTAAAGGAATGATGTCAGCATTAAATTCTGAGAAAAGAGTTCAAAACGAGAAAGATGTCTTTCTTCTCGTATTATAAGGATAAATATGCATGATAGTTTTATCTATCTCGAGAAATAAAATGAGGATCAACTTTACCTTCTCACGCCTCGTCCTCACAAGCAATTTCACTCATCCTCAACTCTCAACAACGCACAAGGACTTAATCATGCACCCAATTGGTCATTAACATTAACCATGAGCTAGCTATGAAACATGCAACAGATCCACCAGATGTGAAGATAGATAGTCATCAATATCATCATCCTCATCAAATCATGAAGATGTCCCTCCCTACGCGAGAACTCTGCACAATACCAATACGTAGGGTCTCTTGTTCTGAATGGTCCAATTTATATTATTCAAAGGAAGCATAAACGCTCATGATGAGTTTTGAGTTTGTTAAACTTTGATAAAGCTAAATACTTCGGATCAGGAGGACTAATGTATCTAACCATATCAGACTCAAAACTAATCATGCGTCTGCGTCGATGTGAACGCTATTATTGTAAAAGAAATTGGCTCATTTTTAGCAGAATAACCCATGTTGCATGTGTTTGTATCGTTTTAGTTCAATCAGACAGACCAGACATAATATGCAGTAACGAAAGGGGAGATGTATTCGTGCATATCCCATAATCCTATCCCGATTTCGAATGCTACAGAAAGTTCAACAACAATAAACCAGTAAAAGTTATCAGAATATGCATCCATGCATCCAACATCCAACAATGTAAAAGCTTTAAAAAGGTACATGTTAGTAAGTCTGTTTTTGTTCTCTGCTTCGGATTGTTAGCACATTTCAATTCAACACAACAGTACACAGTACTGTGTGGGGTTTCAGGATCTGTCCAACATGAAACTTACGTTGAAGTCGATTTTTCATATGAACACAAATAATAAATTCCAAATTCCAACTATGCTGATGCTACAGTCAACAAGAGTGCAGAGAACTTAGGTTTGCCAACAATACGACCGATGCATTATTGCAACAAGCTATCCGCGACTAACACCCAATGGTGAAAACATAAATACATTCGAAAAAGTACATGAATTACATGAATTCAATCAAATTCGCAAAAATCTCAAACCTTTAGCCTTATGGAGCTGTGTTGCAATGTATCCTTTTTCGTTATATCAATCAATACTCAATTGAAATTTATCATTTACTTTCTTGTAGTCTACAATCATACAGTAGGCTGGAAAAGCAAACCCGCATTCATTATATTTTGGGTTTATTTCAGAATATTCCCAAATTAGGAATTTGATGGATCCAATATGTTGATGAGTAAATACCTGGAAAACATTTGCACGTTGAATGACTTGATTTACGGCTAAAATGTCAAGAATATGAAATGGAATGGAATGAGTGAAAAAATATGTTCGATCGTGAACAAAACGATCATGTTTTCATAACGTCTTACATAAAAGTATCCATTTTATTTTTTGTATTTGTATTTTTTCTTTAGTAATAACAACAACCGTAAAAACAAGTTCACAACAATTTCTTTTAATTCGAACGCCCACTCTCGCACCACTATTGCACTTGTTTAATATTTTATTACATTTCAATTAAGACGCTGTGTACGGATTCATAATTGCCGTTATTATATGTATACGACAAGGTGATATACAATTACAAATATAGTATAAACTAATAAACATGTTCAAATCTTAGTAAAATATATTTTTAGGTGAATCATTAACCTGCATGCTTTAACTTGCACTACTTATGTATGTATAATACAATTATCTATTAACTTAGTCTAGTAATGTGAAGTAAAAATCAGTCATAAAAATACGCATATTGCATGCTGCATTGATGAGAGAGAAGAGAAAATTACTATATTGATACATATATATATCGTTACATAACTATTAGTTAAGTTTTACAAAAGTTTTTGGGCTTTCGCTATTCTATCAACATCAACACGGTAAATGGTAAGCTAAATTAAGCTGCAACTTTTTGACATGTTTATTTTGTATT
>JAQGAH010001146.1:0-17981 GCA_034696885.1 Lepidocyrtus paradoxus | reverse complement strand
CATGCAACTATGTTATATGTATTTATAATAAGTTTGCTTTGTTTAAAATTATGAAAAAATAAATAAATGTACAATACGCAATCGTAAGACACCGTTTTTAGTCAAATGTGATTTTATTTATTGGATTTTTTTAATTTGGCCTGGTTTTTGCTATTTCTAGAATATTCAACATGTCATGCTTAAATGTGTGGGGCAACCTGATTTTTTTTGCGAGTTATAAAGTTAACTAACTATGTTTCCGTTAGTAGTGAGGAGCTTCCTAGGTGTGGGAGAAGTAATTTAGATACAAAGCAAACATTTTGAACTTCACAATAACATGAATTGTGTAGTGAGCAGGAACTCCTTCCTGGCCAAACATGATTTTATCTTCCTTATCATGTAATTAACGTTAATACATTTTAAAAATCATGAACCTTAATTCTTACAAACGTCAATTCTTTCTTATATAAAATCGTGGATTATCAAACAATTAAGCATTATCAAATCACTTTTATCACTTGATTGAAATGACACCCAACTACATACCGTAAAAATTATCACTGCAATGAGTAACCCCGCTAAACGTAGCATTATAATTACCTGTGGTTTTCGCCTTCAATTAATATGCTATTTAACAAACCGACTCAAAGACACTAATTCATTATTGGCTATTAGTTATTAGAAGTTGATCATTTACTGTTCATACATTTTATAGCCATTTACATTTTCACATTTTTAATAGCCTCTAATTACACTCTACTCAAAAAGTAGTTCTATTTAAAAGTATAAAATTAAAACAGAAGTAAAAAGTTAATGGCACGTCCAGGGTTTGAGGCTTAAACTATTTCAAAACTTAAAGTCATAAAATAAATTTTTAAAATCCCGGTCCAAATAGGCAAGCATCAACATTCATATTATGTTCAATAAATTGTTATTATTTAAAAAGAGAAAAAAAACCTGTCTGTTGCTTCAAGAAATATGTACTCCTGTCGGAACCAGACCAGTTCACTTGCTGGGTTTTTCCCGAGGATCTCTACGCAAATACCGTTCTTACAGACGCATCGGAATTTTGCATCCAGAAGGGGTTGGGCTTTACACACACAAAATCTGTCCAGTTCAATCCTGTAAGCAAAATTATTCACCAGAGATGTGCAATTACTTTACAAAAAATGTACAAATCTAAATCAGCAAACTACTAAAAATTAGTGCGTAGGTATACTTGAGTATGCTGTTAACCATAGTACAACAGAAACATACTAACTGACTAATTGACCTTTGACCTATGATGATTTCGAAAATTTAAAGTTAGTCCAATTGAGCTGAAAATTAATATATAGGTACTATGAAGCATACCGATCACTGTAGCATTCAATATACAGCATACTAATAATGTTGACCTTTGACCTATGACGATTTCAAAATTTTTAAATTAGTCCAATTTATCAAAATGCAAAGTAGTCAGTCTGAAATTAACATAAGTGTAATAACATACTCCTGTTGGAACTTTGCTCTATACTACTGGCGAGGCTAAAATGCATGTTCAGCTTTTGCCTGTTTCAGCGACTAGAGTGGGGCATTGTGAGATGCTGGAGATGTGTGTAGTACTTCACCATTGCAAGATACACTGCCATATGTGTTTGTTTACAATTTCGTATTTGTTTTAAGCATACACGGTACAAGTGTTGCATCGTATGGAACGGTTTTTGTAGGTTCGCGGGTTTTCCAACTCATGCATTTTAGCCTCGCCAGTAGTATAAAGCAGAATTCCAACAGGAGTATTTGATAATACATAACTAATACAAGTACCGTTACCGGTTACAGGGCTGCGCCCAGATACAGATTACTAGCATCGTTCGTCCGAATTGTGATTTGTGACATGATTATAATATTATGGATTAACAAAGAGGTCGGATTCGGCGTAGCGGAGGAAGTATTCTTTTTGGCAAACAACACTCCAATTTCTTTACATATATCAAGCCAGATTCAAATTGTGGACAACTTTGACCCAGTGACAATTTGCCCCACACCGCATTGGTTTCTAAAGAAACCTAATCTAACCTAACCCTACCTAAATTAAGGCCCACCAATAAATAACCAGGCGAAACCATACCTAACCTAGGCCAAACCGTACCAAGCCAAACCTAAAAAACCTAACCTAACCTAATCGAACCTAATATCTATACAAATGCAATAAAGTTAGGTTTGGGGACTTAGGTTTATTCATTTATTTAGGACCTTTATTTATAGATTCGTGATCAGCACCCCAAAATATTTCTGTATACAAAGTATGAACGGAATTGTATGTAGAAAATGTTTTGTCATACGATTATAGAATTATGGATTAAATAAAAGCTTACAAAATTTTAAATCCGACCTACATCCTTCCTGTTGATGTAATCTTGATATTCTTGCTTAGTTAGAACAGTTAGAACAATCATCAATGCTATTTCTTGTAATGCTGATATTGCTGATAATGATAATGATAATACTCTGCTGAGAGTAGAAACTATACTTGTCGTGCTAATAATACACTGTGCTGAGAGTAGATGAAGTTGATCTTGTGTGCTCATAAGCTGGTAATAGCCATTCCAAAGAGAACATTCTCCGAGTACGTTATTTTTTGGTATTCTTATTCGTACTTCCTAAAGTAATTTCTTGCCATTCTAAATGTACCACAATTCTTGTGAATCGGCATTCCTGTGTAATTGGGTGTTTGGTAAAAATGAGATTTTTGGTAACGTAGGATGTGCACAATAAGAGAACGTCCAATGTGCACAATAAGAAAACGTCCAAATAGAATGTTATTGCTTGGTATTCTTATTCATAGTATCTAATGTACTTTCTTGCAATTCTAAATGAACCATAATTCTTGTACATCCGTGTTACAGTATACTTTGCTGTTTGGTAAAAATGATAGCGTAGAATGTGTACAATAAAGTGACCAGCCAGCGACCCAGCCACGATTTTTGTCCCAGGAAAGAGAAAACTATATACCTACAAAGGATGTAGGTAAATAATTAGCAACTCAAAATTGTTATTTTTAAATGTTTAAACAAATGTTAATGCTTGCCTATTGGGACAGGGATTTTTAAAATTTATTTTATGATTTTTAAGTGTGGAAATAGTGTAAGCCTCAAACTTTGGACGTGCCATTAACTTTTTACTTATGTTTTTATCCTATTAATTGTTAATCTTACAAAAGTCATTGGAATCATGCATATGTAGAAAAGATATGGGAAAAGCCAGAGGAGAGCATAATTGCTGGAAAAATCTGCATAGCATCCTGTAGTTTTACATAATTAAATTACATTAATTAAATAAACATAAGCTGCACCTTAGAGTCGTCAGAATACTGTTTCGGAAGCAAAAAGCAACAAGTTTTAGAGTGAACCGTAAGTTGTATCACCGAAACAATAAGATTATTATAATCCTATTAGATTCAAAACGACTATTATGAACTAATAAAGCATAATGAGTTTAACCGCAATAATCGAATGCTCATATATAGCGGAAAACAAGTTTCATGATCTCCATACACTAGTAGATGACCTTTTTCGTCATGAAAACAATGGATCGGTATGAAATTCACAATTAGCGTCACATCAATCAAAAAGTTATAAACAAAATGCCTTAATGAAATTATGATTTTTAGTCTAATATGTAATGTGTCCGTCTTTACTTATGTATCATGAATTAGATATACGCGTCAACCGGTCCTCACCTCATCTCAGAGGAAGAAGCAAAGAAATGCAGGAAACGTATAAAGGAAACCGAGATTGAAATACTGAAAGCGAACGAGATTTTTGTCTCCCCTACGTCATGCATTGCTGATGGAAGGCTAGCAGACTTAATGCAGCAAGGAGTAGACATATTTACACTTATCATTGACGAAGCATGCCAGATCCCACAACATGACACAATTCACGCTCTACAACTGGAAACACGATTTGTATTTCTTGGCGACCCACAGCAGTTGAAAGCATTTTCATCGTCTTGCACCGCAGATGTTGCAGAGGTGTCTCGCTTAGCAATGGAGACGTGGCTCACAAGGTAGCATATTCCAGCATATGTTGCTTCGTCTTCTAAAATGGTTTCGCTTGATTATATTTGCTAATACCTGTAACTATTTTTATTCATGTATAGAAAAAGCAGCATCCCGACTACAATGCTAACTGTTCAGTACAGAATGCACCCCAATATCTGTCAATTAGTGTCCAGCTTCAAGTACCGGGGCTTACTGACAAATGGACTGAAGACGCAGCCGGAGAACGTAAAGTTAATCAATGCTGTTGGCAAACTTTTGGGAGTAACCAATTTAAAACGTGTTGTCGTTTTTGATGAAAAAAACATTATGAAGAAGTTATGTACTGCACAACATGCTAATCTGAATTCATTGTAATCTAGTGTAAAAAACAAAGCAGATAATGTAAATTTGCAACTTATTTCTTTCATACATTTGTAGGTGGGGCATAGCTTCGCGAGCAAAGAGGAAGCTACACAGACAGGCAATTTAGTGAACGCTCTTATAGCCAACGGGGTGGTGCCAGTGAATATCGTAAATTTACAGCGAGCAAAGGCAATTGATTGCAGAATATCTCCGTAGGATCGTAAGAATTAGATTGAAAACAGCAATAGGTTTAGTACTTGCATCGGCCAGGTTTGAAGTAATGTGATAACAAGAAGTGTCGCTGTAATATTTGTTGTATTAAATTCCAGAATAATCCCAAGGTGGCTGTATGCAATGTGGATGCATACCAGGGACAAGAGGCCGACGTAATCATAACCTGCCTTACTTGAGGAAGCACGACTGATGGAACAAATCCAGGGATAGGGTTTATTAAACATCCTAATAGGATAAACGTTGCCATCAGTCGCGCAAGACAGGTGCTCTTTGTTTTTGCAGATATAGAATATTGGAAATCTGGCAAAGAACCAAAAATAATCGAATTTGTAGAGCTTCTGTAAAACATGCAACAGTTATGCAATTCCCTAAAGATCTTACGGGTAAAACAGTCTAATTAGCTACTGCTAAAGGAGAAGTAAGGTTAATTATCACAATTTTTATGTTAAATAATTCCAATCATGTACGTTTTCATGTATCAATAGAAAGTTGGAAACGGTGTAGTTTTTATGTCTATAACAGGAATTAATCTTACACAAAATGAGTTTTATGTCTTCGGTAATATAGGAAATGGCAACTAATTAATGTTCTAATATTCATCAATATGAGTGTATAGTAACTATAAATCCATCTCGGGTTCAGACTATATTTTGTATTTATCATAATATTCATTCAACTGCCCTAATTTGGGAGTCTCAATAAGAAGTATTTGTTGCTGAGTAGGAAGGGCTTTATCACGGGGGGAATCAAGTATCATCAGAAAGAGGAGAATGTGTTCTTTGGTGGAATGTTAGTCCCAAGCAGTAATACCATTGATATCATGTTTTATTTGTAAATTTTATAATATTATTTTGATTTACATGTATTTTGCTAATCTAGTGAAGCTATGTGTAAAAACAAAGAGATGAGTGTAAGTTGTTTTATGTATATAATAGCCATTTGACACAGTATGGAATTTTATAACGGGATTAAGTTATTTCGAATTTTGTCTTTTTGTTCTGTTTTCTTGTATTTTCTCTCTTTTTTTGAATCATGATTTTGAGCGGTTTTATGATGTAATCGGCTAGCTTTCTTTTGTACTTCAGTTTGTACGTTTTCTCCGCCTTTAGCAGCATTACAGTTTTGACTTTGAGAGATTGTAGAAGGTTCAGCTCAAAAGGAGAAATTTGTACATAGTTATATCACAGCTTTACAACTGTATTGTTGTTTATGTTGAATTTATTTGGATTTTATTGTTAATAAAGATCATTTAGTTTTAATTGTAATTAAAGTGGTTTCTTGATTGTTCTCGTCATTCCACAAACTATGCATCCTTAACCCCGACATAAAAACAACAGGGCCTTAAATCAGGTCGGTAGTGATTAGGGATTAAGCTAGCCAGTTAGCCTATAGAAGTAGAGTACTCATTCAGGGAAAACTTCGGTTAATTCAAGGGGTTCTAAAAGTTTCTAATCACTATTAGAAGGCAAAACAGGTACTCATGTTTTTCCTCCGACGCAATAGAAAAATTATTTATACTGCGTACTACAAAGTTGATTCATTAGTTTTTGTTTTATGTAGCCAATAACTATAAGAGTAATTATTCCAACCGTAGTTCTATTAACCGAGTCTCGAACTGAAAAAATACAATTTGAGTATAATTGGCACATAAAGCAATCGAGGAACTTTAGCAATATAGACATGAAAGAGAGAAAGAGGGGAGTGTACTGTGTAGGAAGCTAGTACTTTGTTAAGCACATCGGACTTTGGCCCTTTTCTTCTTGAACTACTCAATATAAACATTACGTTTGTACAAAGTGAGAACATAGCAGTCTAGTTTAATCTTAAAGCACTTTCAATTTGTGTAAAGTGAAGACTCAAAATGACAAAAAAATCATATGTACATAGACAAGAAATCAAACTGGAGTGCGTATGTAATTTATTTATTCATGTAATATAATGGAAATGGTGATAATTGAATGGTAATAGATGTAATAAGTTATCCGCTTCCATTATTCATAGTGCCTGCGTATTAGAAATAATTATTCTACATGTATCCGGACGAAAAAAGTTTACGTACTGTTACTATTATTATAATAAAAAAGGTGTATATACAGTCAAATCTATTAAAAAAGCGCATAATTATTACCAAATACAAACATGTGAAAAAATGTCAGTTTAGGAAACCGGTGCGGATTTTGCTCTCTCGACTGCCTGAATCCTTTCGCGTCGTTCACTCTGGTATTCGCAATGCTTCTCATTTGCCAATGTTATTTCATCAGGTGACTTCTTTTGCTTCTTCTCCTATTTACGCATCCTGTCTCTAACGTATCTAGGAACAGGTATTCCAGCCTCCTTTGCTTTCGTGACCCTCTCTCTTCGTGTGGCATTGGAGTTTTTAACTGACTGTTTGCGTTACAACTTCTTTTCAATCAACAAGTTCGTAGTCTTATCCTCTTCCACAGACTTGTTGCTACATTCAACAACCTTATCTTCCTCCCTCTCTAGTGAACACGGAAGATTTACGGTAGAGGGTACATGGTCGGCTAGGGATAAAATCGGGCTGGCGTCCACCTTCACACCAACCGTCGACGAAGGACAACTGACATAGTCTTGTAACTTTTCAACGGGCTTGTCTGCATTCTCTATAACACAATCTTCTAAACTTTCTACACTCTTGCCCTGTTTTCTTCCAGCTGCTACAACATCATCAGCATCACCGTCATCACATGGACTTGTTTCAGAAAAGACAGTAGATTGTAAACATGAGGGTGACATTGTAAGTTTTGTTTCCTCAAGTAAAGCATTCGTGACAGACGAGCAAACCCCTTGTAATAAATCTTCGTCTGGAGGCTCTCTGTCCTCCACGGCAGCAACGCTTTTTGTACCGTTCATCTTCCTAGTGTAAGTTTGAATCACTTCCTTATTAATAGGGTCCAATGACTTTGGAATTTCAACAGCATGCTGTGGGAGGGACGCTTCATTTGAGGTTACATTTCGTACAGTCGAAGTAGGGACATTAGTTGAATTACTCATCTCACCTGATACATCCTATGTCATACTACAATCGCTCGTCACAACGGGAAGTGATACATTCCAGAGCAATGGGTGCTTATATTCATTCCCATGGAATGTATGACAGGGACTTGCAGTTAAAGTCTGCTCTTCGTCAAGGGGTCGGTTTTCCTCGTTTGGCCTAGGACTTGCAGTTGAAGACTGCTCGGCGTCAGGGGGTCGGTTTTCCTCGTTTGGCATAGGACTTGCAGTTGAAGGCTGCTCTTCGTCAGTGGGTCGGTTTTCCTCTTTTGGCCTAGGACTTGCAGTTGAAGGCTGCTCTTCGTCAGGGGGTCGGTTTTCTCGTTTGGCCTAGGACTTGCTGGAGGAATTTGAAGTAAACAGGTAGCTAACTGACTTCCGCTGATTGTGTAGTAGCACTTGAAATAACGGGATTTGACGCGGACGGGTCGACGACGCCAGCTACGTCTGCTGCAACAGGAGTCTGCTTAGGCGCAATTTCATCGTCCAAGCTAGAACTCCGAGTTTCATTCGTTAGCGATCCCGTCTGAAAATCGTTTGGGAGATGAATCTCTTCCAAATACGAGACTTTTGAACTTTCATCAACCAGCAGTTATTTGTCCACAATGTCAATCGTTAAATCCAATTCTTGGATTGACTCATCTCTATCATATTCTTGTTCTTCCTTCTGCTCCTCTTCTTCATTTTCAGACGATGAGGACAACTCAATCACCTCGATCTACAAAGGAAAACATATATGAAATACGACAATGTATCAATATTAGGAGGCTGGTTGTACAGATAATCAAATTAATAAATGAAACAGCTTATCTGACTAGCCGAATTCATTACCTGTAACTTCCAGGTCACTGCTGTGATATGATACGTTACCCTGAGTTCTCCTTGACATATTGTTCGTCGTCTTCGAATATCTTTTCGGGTCCAGCATTGTAGACGGAGGGCATGACAATGGCGAATGTTTTAGAGCTGGTGACCTTTCCAGTACGATTGTAGACTTTCCCATATTATCAGCATTTAGTGGAGCTAACTTAGCTACTATTTTTTTCTCTTTCAGCTGAATCTCCTTATCAAACGCCTGAAAACTCTGCTCTGAAATCCTTACTCTAGAAAGAAATCGTCGTATCTCATTTTTGCTCGCCGCAAACGTATCATGGTCTCCTGAACATGCTGAGTGATGGTTTTTGATTTGCAATGCTACAAGTTCTTTGAAGTCCTCCTTTGAAGGTTCTCTCAAGCAAAGCTTTAACGTATCTTGAGTCTTTCCTACTGTCTTAGAGCTTCCAAGTTTCAAGCTGGTCGTTCTTGTACTCCTCCCAGGCAGTCTTCATCTTTATGTTCCAGCAGAGAATCAAACTCGCGATAATCATAAATCCATCTCTTATCAGATCTTGTCTCGTCAGATTTAAGTACCTCTACAATACGTCATCTTCCGGTGGAACAACCATTAACTTTTCCTTCGGTAGTGATTTCTCAAAGTACACAAAAACTCTACGTTTAGTCTTTGATTGCAAGTTACACCTTGTCTGCTTCTCGTCAACAATTTGTTTGGACAGCAACAATTTTTTAAATTGTGTCTAAAAAGTCTCCTCTTCCATCGTCCCACAAGCAATGAGCCTATATATAACACCTTTTCTCTTGGCCATACCGGTAAACTCGAAAAATAATCTGCTTATCTTGGGCTGGGTTCCAGCTAGTGTCAAATAGTACAACGCGGTTGGCACCTTGCAAATTTATCCCAAGGCCTCCAGCCTGTAAACTAAGAAAAAAAATACGAAAAGGGTCGTAGAATTTTAATTTACATGACTTAAGATAATAATATTTCCATTTGAAAATATAGTTAAGCCTCATGAAATGAGATTGTGTAGCTTACGTTGACATTTTTGAATTAAATTCAGTACAGTTTGTCGGACTGAGTTGTTAGTTTCGCCGTCAAATCGGTAGTGGTGCACGTCCATCTTCCATCCATTTGTTTGCGATTCGGAATTGTCGCTGTTCCAACCGTCATCCCCTCCGTTGAGTCCCCATGTCTTCAATACCCTTTTGATAATATCAAGTGAGGTCAAGAATTGACTAAACACAAGCACTTTGTCCCCTTGAGCGATTGATACAGTTAAAATTTTCATAAGTATTATCAGCTTTTCACTAATGTAGGGGTTAAATTCGGAACTCAGCATTCCCTTTCACCAATAACTTTCCTTTGGATCTTTAGTTACAATCTCAGTGCTTCCACTGTCTGATGCAGAATCGGTTAATTCATCTTCCTCGTCTTCTGTACCTTCTTTTTCCTCCTTCTCGTCGTCGTCTGCACGTTCTGAACGCTTTCTTCGCAGTGTCAATGCGTGTGGATGAGACCGCACCTTGCTCAACGTGGCAAAATGACAAAGAGTGCTATTCTTTTTCTTATCTACAGGTCCAGTATAGGAATTAACAGACCTGGAATATTCATAATAAAATGTCTTTTGCACCTCTGAAAGTCTTAAAAAAAACATTTTCATGTTTTTGTCAAAGCTCTGCAGATAGGATATCTAGATCTCGCATTTGAACACAGCCGACGAGTTTTTTATAGAGAACTTGAGATCTAAGTTTCATTCTTCGAATCTCTTCTGATGTTGCATTGTCTTCTTGTCCTTTCCCAATCGGGGTGACCAATTGATTCTGAAATTCCTCCCGAGTTCCCAAAAGATTCGGCCTCACAAAATTAGTCATAGTATAGTATTTTTTCAGGTTGTTTTGTAGAAGCGTCCCAGTTAATACATATATCCTAGTCTTTATTCTGTCAACTGTATTTGATAGGATGGATTTACTGTTCTTCAATAAATGGCCCTCATCACAAAACACTAGATCCGGCTCAGGATCTAAGAATGCTTCTTGCACTGTTGCAATAAGTTCTTCTGTAGCTCTGTTTCCATGGAATATCAGCATGCGGAAAAGCATGCAGCACTCCGACGCCCCCCTTCTCCCGCCAACTTCTGATTTTGCACATCCTGTCATCCCACCGATCCTCACTGGTTGCTCCCTCGCATTCAAACAAACGATGAACCACGATGTCCTTCTTTTCTTCAATCCAACGGTGTAGTTCCTCGCACCAGTTGGCAGTGGTGCCCAGAGTACAGAGAGCAAGTATAGTGTTTACACGACAGATTGGATTAGTAAGGACCCTATGAATCAATGCCACGCTCTGAAAGTACAAGAAACAAAAGAGGATCAAGAGAGAAGAAAGGCCTATTAATTTTATATAATAATAATTTAACATATAACATCCTCATATTGCGATACTTATGATCTCTTCAACTAGACATGTAAGTTATTTCAATCCACTTCAATTTTTACCTGTAATGTTTTTCCTAGTCCCATACAATGAGCTAAAACAACCACCACCGGAACTTCCATTCTTCCAACTTCCAACCACCACCGGCCGCGGCAGAGGTAGCTTGGCATATATCCGAGTATGCGCCACCCTCCGTCTTTTAACGGCACTTAATTGTTGTAGAATATAACTAAAATAAAGAGAACGTTACGTCATATTCATTTGGAATTACAACGGCTGTATTATTCGTACCTAATACCGTCATTCAAATAATTTAGCTTGGTACGTTTTTTGAATTATGGAAACCTCAGTTCCATCACCACGCAAGTCTGAATTAAGTCCTCCGCACATTGGGGTCCTGTCCACAACTGATTCCCTATTGCCAGCGGCTATCATACGCACTGGATAACGTATTCAACACAAACAGACAGAAATTAGGAAGTTTATCCTATTCTTACCGAATGTAGACAATCTCCAACGGAGCTTCCTCAGATTGATTCAAAACCTTCCTTTTACGGGACTGTGACATCATAAGAGGTACTTATGTATCAAGGGATGTAATACGCCAATACATAAACAGTTTCTAGTAATTAAATAATTATACTTCACTGACTCCAAATTAAATAAAATTTCTTTTTTCAAGTAAGACATCAATTAAGTACAGATAAAAACAACGTGAATCGCCAAAAAAATGTAATTTTTAACTGTTTATTGGTACTTCTCTAAGAAAGGTTGCAAAGCTGTTTACTGCATAGGTTGCATAGAACTATACGACTAATCAAGAAATTTCGGGAGCACACATTTAAGCCGATTTGAATACAATTTTTATTACGTATTCAGCTGATCTTTGTTGTTGTTTGTGAAAAGAAATTATAAAAAGAAAAGAAAAGAAATAACTTGTCAATTAGCATTATAACTAAATTTAAGATTTAATTACGACTTTACAACTTTAAAATTTTAATTTAATAAACACATGCACAAGCTAGCTATTAAAATTCCAATTCCAGATGATCCCCTTTGAAAGAGCTTAAATGATGACCCAGAGACTTGCTATGCACAAATCTATGCAAAGAAAAGATGCCCTCGACTTGTCTACTTTCATAGATCTCTCATAGATGCGCTCGGCCAATCAGCGAGCAGAATCGCTATGCAATTCTATGAATCTATGCAACTAAGAAGAGCATAAGTTATGCAGGGTGCTATGCACACTTTCGGGAGAAGTCCTAATATTTAATGATGAACATTTTAATAATATTTAATATTTAATAATAATAATTTAAATAATGATAATAAACCCAAAATCATACTTAACCCTATAGATAAACATCCAGACCCCCCACCTCAAGTAGTAGACGTACCAGATGGAGAACAACAACTTAAGCCTAAGCCAGCTCGTCCCGTGTTTCCAGAGGCGGAAGGCATGAGACTGCTAGGAGCAAACACAAAGGCACCACCATCATCATCTGCTGAGCTACCTGGAGGATCAGAAAGAGCCCCTCTGCTGATGATCAACAACAGCCCAAAGCACCACCACCACCACTTCCTCCATCCCCTTCTCCGATTGAACTCATGCAGGCTTCTGCACACGAACCAGTTCCAGCATGGAAGGAATTCATTCAAACAGGCCCTCGGACCCGCAAGATGGGTTATGGATTAGGAAAGACAACTGAACAGTTTTTATTTAAGACCACATTCCAAGGCGCTTCAGGGTTTCTGAAATTAGTCAACAGAAAACCTCTGGTAGTAACCGTCTTCCCATCTGGAGATCACGTCAATCTGCTGGTGAACAAATCTTCATCAACAATTCCGAATGCGGGTGGCAATGGATTTCTCGATATCAGCCTCGTGCTGCTTCCTGTGGACCCCGACCATGAACTATACTGGAATGCTATCTTCGAAAAGAACAGGGACCCGACTTCAACATGCTATCAAGGGTGGACGAAGATTGTGGAAGCCGCCGCACCGATATTGAAAGCAAAAGAAGAAGGTCTGCCTGTGGAGTACACGGATGAACAGACAGCACCTATGGAGGAGGCAAGGAATATGATCAAGGCCGTTTGTTCTGCTGCATACGACTCCAACGATACCGATATCAAAGCGGAAGTGACTACTATACTCCTTACCATGAACTGAAAAAACAAAAGCAAAACATGGGGAAGTGGAACACAAAAAGGTGAAGGTAAGGGACAGCGAAACGAACATCGAAGAGTGTACACCACCCCCACCAGTAGTACCACAGAACAAACCTGCAGGTAGAAGTGGAGCGAGGATCCTAGAACAAGCGGACAAGGGAAGTACCGGAACGACAGGAAATAAGTTTATTGACTATTGTGCACCTGCTTTACAGCAAACAAAGAAGACCAAGTAAGCTGTAACTAAAACGATTGTTATTCCTTTTAAAATCATAAAGCCAATGCATAATTGATAACTCGGTGTTATTATCAATTTCCTCATGGAATGGGTATGCGGTCCAATGGTAGGTGTTTTTGATATGAATGCATAGCATGTTTGTATTCATCATGACAGTGCTCATGAGTTATACCGTGAAACATACTAACTTTACCCCATACCAATAAAGAGCTCGAGCGCGCCATAAAACCCCTCTTCAAAATACTCTCCCAGCCTCCCTAGCAAGACGAGACAACAACAACAGCAGCCCAGGCATTCCGATTATGAGTAGAGAGGGACGCGCATCGCCTGACCTCCTTCATCCGCCTTCGATCCCTTAACGACCGTCAACAAGCGACTTAACGATCCCGTTCCATGTGAAGCGTCTACCTTAGTGACCCACCTCAGTCAATCCGTGTCAGAATCGGAATTGTGATAAAATTAGCCATCCAGTATTTATACGAAGTATACGAACCACCCACTCACCATCAATCACGCTCCAACGTAGTAAGTCCATCACTTAACTTATTCCCCATTATGTGTAGCTCCTACCCTAATTAAAGAAGACCTGACATTCCCCATAATAACCCCAAGCCCCCGCATATTACAAGAACCGGGGCAGTATGGTGTGAAGAACCTGCTCCGTTCCTCTTTCAGCCAAGCAGAGTGATCCCCGTAGTTTAAGTTAGCTTTAGTTACTGGCTGGGATACGTAGTACGGGCCAGCATAGCTGTCCGAACTGGCTTAGGAACCGTTCCCAGCCAGACAGGCCAGCAGACGCCTATTCTTCCACATTACCGGCCACAGTCGCCATTCCTACCTTTACATTTCCTTTCCAATCCACTCCGTAGTTTTAAGTCCTTCACTTTGTTACGGCCTCCCGAAGAGGAGGCATGTAGCGGCGTAGCCTTCTACCAGATTTTCCCTTGTAAGACAAATACCCAATTTTAGAGATAGCATTGCAAGCGTTGGTGGTATAGCTCAGTCGTTGAGAGCACTCGTCATGAAAGCGAGAGGTCCCGGGTTCATATCCCGGTACCGCCAGTAAACTTTTGCAATGTTCCCCCTTCAAATCCCAAAGTCCCTATCTCTATCTTTTAAATAACACCCTTTCCATTACAACCGCCATGATTCAAATTTCCCTCTGCTCAGCAAAGCACTGAAAAAAATCATTTCAGCCTATTCTGATGCCTGAGTCATGGTATTGTCCCAGTTATAACGCGGCATGGCTTTTACTCCTGTCAAGACCTGACGTTTAGATCAAAGCACGACCGATGGATAGACAAAGAAAACAGAAATAAGCAGAAGGAAAACAAGAGTGAGTCATTTACGTAGCGCATTGGTCTGATTACTCGTTGTTGGTGAAAGAAGATGTCATCAGTTCACTGAAGCTCACCAAGTTTTTTTTAGCTACGGACTAATTTGATATAAAATCTGATAAACAATTAATCAGTGAATTAGATAACCAGTGAAGTTAAAAACGGACCCCCGCAGACAGTAGTAGATTATCGAGGAAGAAGAACCATAAGGAGTAGTGAGATAGAGACTCATAGTGACCAACTTACGGTGCGTGCTTTTGTTTTGATAATGTAGTATATAATGTACTGGAATAAGTTAATTAGTGAGTTGGAGCCAGTGTGCTGCAATTGATTTTTTAGAAAGCAGAAAGCATTTTTTAGTGACTGGGGTTGCAGATTTCTTTTTTAACTGTTTCATATTACAATTCTCATATATTCAATCTACCTATAGTTGAAGTTAGAAACAACCGGATGGGAGAATTTTACATGGAGCCAAGCACTATGGTCATGTCGTGGACTTGGGCAGCAGTAACGCGTAGTCTCGTCAGTGAACACCGGTCATGCTATGTTAATGCGTTATTACAAGTCTTGGCCCGCTGTCCGACAACTTAAGACTTGGGCGCGCAATTACAAACATAGGAATGGGGGTAATTTGACCTTCTGACATGCTAAAGCTATTTATTTATGAAGCTGTTGATGATCAGTTATCCAAATGTATGGATGCAAAATGCGCTGTTAAATTAGCGTTAGTTTATCTTGTGCTGTTGTACTAACCTTTATTGCTAAAGGTGAGACGGCGGAGGCCTGCATCGCCTGCATTCTCAGTAAAACGATTATAGGCATGCTACGGCACCCCTGGAACCCACGCTTGGTCCCAAAGCAACTACTTAAATTTATCAGAGGTTATTTATTTTTTACTTTATTACCTTTTATTTTATTTTATTTTATTTTTTTATTATTTTATTTTTTTTGAACTGACATTTTTCTCATGTAATATCTGTTAGATGATATGCTGAGATGAATGGAATCAATAGCTATATAATCATACAAATTAATATTATTTTTTTAAACAGGTCACAGTGACGCGTTTAAGGAGAATGTGGAGTCGGACCCTCAAGAATTGCTAGAATTCCTGATGAACGGACCGAGGCCTTGCCCTGCAGAACGGAGAGATGGAGAAAGAGAAACTCCAGGATTGGGGATACATTATGCAATCGACCATTTCCGCAAATCAGATTTTGAAATCCAGCAGTTATTGCGGCAGTATAGTTGTCAGATGTGAGTGAAATTACATGCATCATAATGATATTTCCTATCAAAATATGAATATGGATTGCTGTAAATTGAATTAACTAACCCGAGTATCTCGTTTGTCTACAGATTACCAGATAGTTGTCAAAAATGCGGTGGGGGAGAATATATGGAGAGGTAATCCTGACAGCTCCGGACATCCTTATAATAAGGATCTGTCGTTTTTCCCTGGGTCACAATAAAATGGTCAAAAACAGTTCTCTTTGCGAAGTAGACGAAACTTTCCAGTTGCAGTTGAACCATGGCGTAAGTTGACATCTAAATGAAGAGCTGCCACATGTCCTTATTTCTGTGATACTTGAAGTTGTGTGGTATAACTAGTATATCGTTTTTATGCAGTCTTTTATATACAAATTAGTTGGACTTATTGAGCGTATTGGCAACACGGTTGACACGGGTCACTTTGTCGAAAAAGTTAAAGACAATGGCAAATGCTTCTGCTACGACGACTACCGTATCAATTCAGAGGCTATCCGAAGGGAGGATGTCTATATGGTGCGCTACGCCCATGTAAATGCTGTCGGGAACGATGCCATGAATACACAAGTTAGACAAGAAGAAGAACAAGAAAGTAGATCCGAAGACATACAAGAAAAAGAGCTTGTACACGAAGAAGGAGAAGAAAGTAATTCCGAGGACGAGGACATTGCTTTTGGCGAAGATGGAGACAACGTTTTTGATGAAGCGGAGCTGTTGGCTATGCAAGATGAAGTCCCAGGTAAAGAATAAGTCAAATGCTCATCAACCGCTAATTACGGGGCAAACATTAGTTTAGAAAATAATGATTTAAAATATTCGTCTAACATAGTATGTCGAATATCTTTGCAAAGTTCCAACTTTCTCGATCGCGTGATGACTGACCCAATCATCCAATGCGACTATGACGTGTATTCCGCCGAAATCGTGCCAGCGTTTGCGGAGAATAGCGTACAGTGGTGGCTGGGGGAAGCATTCGTAAGAATAAACAAGAAGTTATCCAAAACTACAAATTGTATACTTCTATTTGGGGAAATGAATTAGTAGGAATAATTATGTCGTTTTCTTTTATTTACAGGTTATATATTTGCTGAACAACAGAGTACAAGGACAAGATCCATCATTGGTTTTCATATTCGACGTGACATAAGGGCCATCGTAACGAGATCGATCGTCGCAAACTGGAAGGAGGTCAAGCCCATTGTAATCAACTCACTCAGGAGGATGCTTCAAGGAAAGCCATTGTTTTGCCTTGATTCTTGCACCGAGCGTTGCAACTCACAAAAGGACAGCTTCCATCGCAGCCTTGCTAATATGAAGAAGATGCCAATGTTGGAGGAAACTGCTCCAGAGTCCCTGCTGAATGAATGGAGTCATCTTGAAGCTGACGCTGATCATCCGTTGGCTAATCTTCTGAAAACCTTCCATCTCAATCAAGGGGATGAAGATGACATCATTAATTGCGTCAATAAGGTCAACATAAACACAAACGAACCACACAGTGTATACATGTTATTGGTGGTAAATCATGTTGAACCCCATGATGCAGAGGATCTGTGGAGTATGTGGAGGACTGGTATTGGCAAGTTTTGCATCTACGTTAGTTTGACCAATTCAGGCAAATTTAGGGATAAAACACTTGATTCCGCAAAGTCAGGGTGGCACGTCCCCAGTTTCAATGATACTAACAAAATCGTCGGTGGTCTATCTTGTTACTATTGTTCCATTTAACGGCTTCAATGAGGCTGCAATGGCAGAAGCAAAGCTAATTGCGGTTTTTCGTCAACATGCACATTAGTCGAAGAAATTAGGAAGAAAATTAAGATACACTTTGCTGAATAAGCAATTACCTATATCCCAGTTGCATCGGTCGGACAGAGAAAGCAAGGGGTTGTTAGCGACTTTGTTGCAAAAGGGTACGTTCCGTTCAGGTTCATAGGTGAACCATTTGAGCAGGATAACTCAGAGCCAGGTATACTTCAGAGATATCTGGTGAAAGCTTTTAGTTAGTCCAGATGAGCCTCCAACATCAGAAAAACCAGCATGGCTATGCAAATACTGCCAAAAAACGTTTACGAGTAAGAAA